>CAUYUJ010021602.1:70000-136571 GCA_963575745.1 Prorocentrum cordatum | reverse complement strand
GCCCGTTTTGCGGGGATGTCTCAAGCGAGGGCGCCGGTTTGGGATTCGTCCGCGGATCCGCCGGATCTGTCCGGAAACGGTGCCGGAGGCCGCTCTGGGCTCCTGTGGGCACTTCCCCCGGGGCCCGTTTTGTGGGGGATTCCGTGTCTCAAGCGAGGGCGGCCTCGGTTTGGGATTCGTCCTCCCCCGGGCCCGTTTTGTTTGGGGATGTCTTCAAGCGAGGGCGCCGGTTTGGGATTCGTCCGCGGAACCCCCGGTTCTGTCCGGAAACGGTTGCCGGAGGCCTGCTTTGTGGATTTTGGTCTTAGGCGAGTTGTAAGATGTTGTGAATGACTTATATTGGATTTACATAAGATGGTTAGCGCCACCAATGTGCAAGTAGCTACAAGTAACTTGTAAGTTGCTTGTAAGAGCCCGTAACCTCCGTAAGTTTTACAAGTTCCCCTAACTATTCCTAACTCCGACGCGCGACAACTGCAGTCGCGGGCGAACGCGATGTTAGCGGCTGGCGTCGGCCTGCATCGGCGGCGGCGGCGGGACGGTGGAAAGCTGCGGAAGGGGGGGGAAGGGGGGGGGGTGGGCGGCGAGGGGGGCGCTTGTTTCGAGGGGACGGGGAGGGAAGAAGGAGACGGGAGAAAGGGAAAAAGGGGGACAGAGTGGAGAGAGAGGGGGAGGAGGAGGAGGAGGAGGAGGAGGAGGAGGAGGTGAGGAGGAGGAGGAGGAGGTGGGGGAGGAGCAGTGAGGAGGAGCAGAGGAGACGAGGATGAGGAGGAGGAGGACGACGACGAGGAGGAGGAGGAGGAGGGGAGGATGGTGATGCCGATCCAGAGGATTCTCCCTGGCGGACCGCGGCGGTCCGAGGCGGTACAGGCAAGCGCGCGCCAATCTTTCCTCTTGCCTCGTCATCCTCCCGCTCCCTCCCCAACTCTCATCCTCCTCCTCCGCATCCTCCTCCTCCTCCTCCTCCTCATTGCCCTCCCTTCCTCCTCCTCCCCCCCTCCTCCCCCGTGTCATCCTAATTAACCCCCTCCTCCTGCATTCCTCCTCCCCGCGTCGTCGTCGCCGTCGCCGCCGCCGTCGTCGCCGTCGTCGTCCTCGTCGTCGTCGCCGTCGCCTCCGCCGCCGTCGTCGTCGTCGTCGCCGTCGCCGCCGCCGTCGTCGCCGTCGTCGCCCTCGTCGTCGTCGCCGTCGCCGCCGCCGTCGTCGTCGCCGTCGACGTCGACGGGCGCGCTCTCGCGCTCGAGAGGCGCCTCGCAGGCGCTCCTGCTCGAGCGCGGCGGGCGGGCACAGCCGCGACCCGCGCGCCCGCGCCGCAGGCGCGGCGCAGGCGCGGCGCGGGCGACGGAGACGAGGGAGGGGGAAAGGAGAGAGAGAGAGAGAGAGAGAGAGAGAGAGAGAGAGAGAGAGAGAGAGAGAGAGAAAGAAAGAGAGAGAGAGAGAGAGAGAGAGAGAGAGAGAGAGGAGAGAGAGAGAGAGAGAGCGAGAGAGAGAGAGAGAGAAGAGAGAAGAGAGAGAGAGAGGAGAGAGAGAGGAGATGAAGAGAGAGAGAGAGAGAGAGAGAGAGAGAGAGAGGAAGAGAGAGAGAGAGAGAGAGAGAGATGAGAGAGAGAGAGAGAGAGATGAGAGAGAGAGAGGAGAGAGAGAGAGAGAGAGAGAGAGAGAGAATGAGAGAGAAAGAGAAAGAGAGAAAGATAAGAGAGAGAAGAGAGAGAGAGAGAGAAGAGATGAGAGAGAGGAGAGAGAGAGAGAGATGAGAGAGAGATGAGAGAGAGTAGAGAGGAGAGAGAGAGAGGAGAGAGAGAGAGAGAGAGAGAGAGAGAGAGGAAGAGAGAGAGAGAGAGATGAGAGAGGAGAGAGGAGAGAGAGAGAGAGAGAGAGAGAGAGAGAGAGAGAGGGGATGATAACGATAACGGGAACTAGAAAGAGTAATATAGGGAAAGGAGAGACGCGATAGGGGGGGGGAGCGGGCACGCTCTCGGCCTGCCTCCCAGGCGGCGCGGCTCAGCCTCGCGATGCCGCCGACGGGGCCTTGCGGCGTGGAGGCAGCCGACGGGGGCGGGGGCAGGGGGATGGGGGTGCGAGGCAGGGGGTGCGGACGAGGACGACGGCGACGGCGACGGCGACGGCGGCGGCGGCCGCGGCGACGACGCCGACGACGAGGATGGCGACGGGCCCCAGGTTCACGTCACATGTCGAGGCTCGAAGTTCGAGCCTCGAGGATCCAGGTCTGAGGCTTTCTGGCCTCCAGGGGCCCTCGTCGCCTCGGCTGGACGCAGCTCGAAAACCATGTGCGTCTGGACCCCAGGAGCGGCCCAGGGGCGGAAGGCAATTTGGAATTGGTGTCGGGCAGCAGTGGCAGCAGCGGCTCTTTCTGGAACTCTCGGGAGCGAAGCCTCCCATTCCGAACAGACTGCGGCGCAGCCGACTTCAAAATCGCGCCCAGGCGCGGCGGCGGCGCCAGCGACCGAGACCCTTCCCCCAACCATCATCATCTCCCTCACCATCCAAATGCTCACGCGGCTTATCCTCATGTCCGACCTGTTTTACCGCAGTCCTCCTCCTCCGATTCCTCGCCACTCTCCGTCGGTGCCTCGTCGCCCCCCTCGTGGCCCACCCTCGCCATCATCATCATCCTCCCCATCGTCCTCATCGCCCCCTGCCTCTCCCCCTCGTCCTCATCGGCCTCCTCCTCACCATCCTTCCTCCGAATCGTGGCCACCCGCTCTGCGCGGCGTGACGCCGCTGACTCACTTGACCGCCGTCTTGGCCACCGTCTTGGCCACCGTCTTGACCGCTGGTTTCCTGTGCGCCACCGTCTTGGCAGCTGGTTTCTTGGCCACCGTCTTCGGAGCTGGTTTCTTGTGCACCGTCTTGGCGGTTGCTGGTTTCTTGGCCACCGTCTTTGCCGCCGTCTTGGTCAGCGTCACGCTGGCCGCAGGGTCGGTCGGTGCGGGCGCGGGCAGCGGCGGCGGGCTGGCGAACCACGAGGAGTGCGGACTGCCGCCGCTTCCGAAGCACGATGAGCCACTCTGACTACCGTCGCGCAGGAGCATGATCGACGCGATCAGCGAGCCCGTGTTGGGCGCGGTCGAGGCAGGCGCGGAGGGGGACAGCGCCACGGCAGCAGCGAGCACGGCCTCGAACGGGGCGCGACTGCACATGCTGTCAGCGCACGCAGCTCGAGCCCAAACGCGGCTGCGGACGAACTGAGTGAGGGGTGGCTTCTGGTATCCCCATACATAATCCTCCTGCTCCTCCTCCTCGTCATCGCCCTCCTGCTCCTCCTCCCCCCTGGCTCACCATCCCCCCCTGGCTCACCATCCCCCAAGTGTCTGGAGGATGATGTTAGGGGTGAGGGCCCACCCGCATCACCCCCCCCCGTCAGGCAGACCGCGCAGCCCCGCCGCGAGCCGCCGACCCGCCCCGCCGCCGCCCGATAGCATGGACGGAAGAGCAAGAGGACATGGGATGAGGAGGGCGAGGGATGACAGGGGGTGATGGGGAAGACGGGAATGAGGAGAACATGGCTCCTAGTATGGGCGGTGGGAGGGTAGGGGGGGCGGGGAATGAGGCAGAGGGCGGTGAGGATGCGGGCGAGGGCGAGGCGGGCGAGGGCGAGGACGAGGCGGCGATGGCGAGGACGAGGGCGAGGAGGGCGAGGCTGAGGAGGACGACAGCCTGACACCTACAGGGCCCGCTCAGCCCCTCGGGACAATCTGGAGGTGCTTGTCGAGGCTAGTCTGCTTGGACTGCTTTTTCTCCCCTGATTTCTTCTCCGCGTCCTCCAATGCTCGCTTGGCTTTCGTCTCCTCCTTCTTCCTGTTTCTGATCACGGCCCTCGCGAATTTCTCATTTTTGATATGGTTCTCAAGGGCTTCCAAGGGCTTCAGTGCCGCATCCCGCTCACGAACCGCTATAGCAAGTTCGCTCTCGCACTGGGTGAGCCAGTGATCCAAGTTCGCAGTGTGCTCGTCCACGTCTGATACGACCTGTGGATCACACTCGTCACTCCTCCCGATGCCCCATCGCCGCGACGTCGTCGTCGCCGTCGCCGTCGCCGGCGTCGCCGTCGTCGTCGACACCTCCTCGCCCTCATCCCCCCGCTGCGGTTTCCTGCCCGCGTGCCTGCACGAGCTGTCGCACGGCATTCCAGATGCGCGGGGTTGGGGCGGTGTGCGCCATGGGCCCACGGGCCCGCGTGCGGCCGCGGACGGGGAGCGACAATGTCGGAGCCGATCCCGAGGCTGCGGGGGTTGGGCGAGACGAGATCACTGAGGGGTGAAGACGGGCGCGCCACTAGGGGGTAATCCAACATCATCTCAGCGCAATCATGCGAGCTGTGCGGGTGTGTGCCAAGAGGCGATCTCGCGGGGCCCAGCCTCATCCATCGTCCAACTTCATCCCCCAACGTGTCCTCCTCGTCCTCCTCCTTATCCTCCCCCTCCTCCTCCTCCTCCTCCTCCTCCTCCTCCTCATCATCATCCCGATCCCCCTCGTCCTCCTCATCGCCCGTGCAACTACTGGCATATCCACTCATATCTCATCTCCTGACAGGCTGGGCCTGAGTAGGGCGATCGAGAACAGTGGGCTGGATAGCGAGGACGATGGCACACGCATGTTTCCACGCTCGCTATCGGGGGCGGAGCCTCCCTGAAATCCCAAACTGCTGCGGTGGCGTCGTGGCCACTCCCCAAGAATTATCTACCCGAACTTAGCAACCATCGTGGGTGGTTGCGCCCATGCGCGCTAGCGGCGTCCGCGCGCGGCCGCCTAGTTGTGCTTGATGTGCCCCGCGTGCAGGCCGACCTAGTTGGTCTTGATGTGCTTCACGAGCCGCTTCCAGGCCTTCTCTGGCTCCGAGGTGAACGAGAACTGCTGGTCGACCCTCTGCCCCTGCTTGAGCGTGCGCCACACGCCTCTGGGGAGGCCCACGTAGATCTTCCACTTCCCGAACTCGACTGGGGCCAGCGCGACCGTGGGCGCCCCTGGGAACTTCAAGGAGCTCGCCCGCACTGGCGCCATCTTGGGCGCTGGCGCCGCCGCCTTCGCGGCCTTCTTGGGCACGGACGCCGCCGTCTTGGCAACGCCCTTGGCTGGGGTGCACTTGGAGCCGCCAGAAGCCTTGACCTTATTGATCGGCGTGGTCTTGACGGCTGCCTTCGCCTTGGCGGCTGCCGTCGCGGTGGCAGAGGTCGCCGCGGCAGGCCGCTTCATCGGGGGGGGCGCTGTCCAGCACGTCCGCGAAGCGCCGCTCCATCTCGTCCAAGCTATCTCCTCGGGAATCGGCATCGTCGTCGTCGTCGCACCCATCACCACCCTCCGCATCGCGTTCATCGTCGCCCTCGTCGCCACCGTCGCCGTCGCCGTTCGGCAAAGCACATTGCTGGAGGGCGCTGCAGTTTTCCGATGTTCGCCCAGCCGCGGCGACGAGGAGTGCCCCCCGAAACCAACCAACACCCGACAGTGTTCCAAACCCAACAACGCGTGAGTCCTGCCACGATAACTGCATCACCGCCGCCGCCTGCTGCGCCACCGTCGCCCGCTGCCGCCCCCCCTGGGGCGGCCGCGTCCGCCAGCGGGGCCGCGCCGCCAGCGGGCTGCGGGGCTGCGTCGGCGGGCGGCGGAGGCAGTGGCGCGCCCTGCGCTTGATAGCGCGAGGCCGCGGCCTGGGTCAGCTGGGCGATGCGATCCTGCCGCTGCTGCAACTCGATCTGCATCTCCTGGAGCTCCTGCATGCGTGGGCCCATCGCGCCCCACTCGCGGTTCGACTGCGGCCTGTCGAAGATGCGAAGGCCAGGCACGCACGGGTCGCCAGGCATCGCCACGCGCCGCGCCCCGCACGGTGCGCCCGCTGGGCCCCGACGAATGGCGTCGCGCAGCCTCCCGCCGACGCCGCGAGCAGCACGTGGCCCCACCAGGTCCCGCACCGACGAGTGCGTGAGCCTGCACGGCATGTGCCTCTTCAACATCTCCACGCGAAGTGTGCCGACCTGGCACCGCATCGGCGTCGTGTGAGTGCCGTAGGCAGCCTCCCACACCATGGGATGCGAGACGCGCAGCTGGGCGTCGGTGTCGGGGTAGCGCAAGACCACGCCGTGGTGGGGGAGGCGCATGCGGGCCCTCGCGATCTGCATGGCATCCATGATCTCGCGCTTCTTCCGCAGCGTCTCCGCCGCATCGGTCATCGGCTCCATGGTCGGCGGCGTCCGAGCGACCACCCATACGCACCATATGAGGACGCACGTGGGCTCGGACGGGGAGACGAGGCCCATCTGACAGCAGCGGCGCGTCACCGCTTGCAGCGCCTGCGTTAGGGCGATGGGCCGTCGCCGTCGCCGTCGTCGTCGCCGCTCGTTTGCGTCGTCACCGCCGCCGCCGCCGCCGTCGTCGTCGTCGTCGTCGTCGTCGCCGTCGGCGTCGTCGTCGTCGCTCGTTTGCGTCGTCGCCGCCGCCGCCTCCGCCGTCGTCGTCGTCGTCGTCGTCGCCGTCGTCGTCGTCGTCGTCGCCGAAGCCTCGGCCCACGTAGCAGAGCCGTTCTTGAAGATGTCCCAGAGCTCCTCGGTCATGTAGTGGTAGAACGTGTCGCAGCTCTGCCCTTGCTGCCTCGGCGCGCCACGGCCGCCTCCCGCGACGCCCGCGCCAGGGGCGGCCACGGCGATCTCGCCGTTGACGATGCGCCCGAGGCGCTGGCGATCGGCGAGGCTCTCGCTGAGGGCCGAGAGGATGCCCGTCGCCTCCTGCACCGAGAGGCCGTCGGCGCGGCCGAGCGCGTCGGTCATCATGGCGCGGGCCTGGTCCATGTCCACGCCCCCCGTGCTGGCTCGGCTCGCCCGCATGAACTCGAGGACCCCCTGCACCCGATTCACGTGGTCGGCCTGCTGCTGAGCCATGGCTGCGAACGAGCAGCTCTCGCGCGATGCGCCATGGAATGGCGAAGCCACTCAACGACAACGGCTCGGCTATGCGCCACAACTGCGGCGGATGTAGTCGGGGCGGACGGGAGGGGGAGGGGGCGACTTACGTTGGGGCGATGTTAACGCTCAGCATTCCGCTGATCCCCCCCCTCCATCACCTCCTGATCCACCTCCCCCACTGCCTACTACGCCTCCTGACGCGCGCCAGAGACTATATCTGCATGGTTCGGTTGGCCGCGAGAGGCCCCCTATGAGGGCATTCCAAGACATGCCCAAGGCGCGCCCACGAGGGCCCCGCGAGGGCCGCCAGGCCTCCAAGGGCCTTCACACTGCGTTCATCGGGTCTAAGAACGGCATCATTGGGCCTCCAAGACGGCGCGCATACGTCTGGAGCTGGGGTTCACATTTGGATTTCTTGCGTGTAACCTTAGAGATTTGGGATGGTGGTGTATACCCCTGGGGCTCTTACTATTACCCATATACCCGCTAAATGCAATGCTGACCCTCCGAGGATTAACGTTTGCCCCCTCGCAGGCGAGTTCACTGTGCCACCTGTGCATATGTGTATGTATTGGTGCGTGCGTGTGTGATCACATACATGCGCGCGTGTATGAGTACGGGATGTGGTAGTAAGACGTGTAGCATTTACAACAGTGAATTACATATTGCACATACTGCATATTATGTATTACACATATTAACTATATCCAGTCGTATGATACATAATAACATATTATGTCGTACCGATGTATTATATCTTATATAATGATGTGTAGGTGTGATAATATCATTATCGTAGTATATGGCATTATATTACTAGTTCATTATCATTATAGCATTATCATTATATCATTATCTCATTATATCATTATAACATGATATCATTAAATCATGATATCATTATCTGTGAATATATCATAGTATATAATGATATCATATCGTAGTATATAACAATTTAAAACGCATATTAACATATATTGTATTTCATATAGCATATACTACACCCATGTATTATAGCAATTATTATATGTAATATATAATATACACACGCATGAATTCGGAAGCACACTAACAACACCACTCTATATAAATACACATGCTCCATATGGAACGCATACGCACCCATACCGATAGGCATCACACTTGAACAACTTACGCTCTCTATAGTATACCATATCATATAGTTCGTATCATATATCATACACACTTCATAATGTAGAAGATTCCTTACATATTGTGATATCATACTAAAGTGTTATATATATATATATATATATATATATATATATCCTAGCGTACGTCAGGTCGACTTGCTGTTGGTTGTGTTGTGATTTGCGACGTGTGCGCGCGTGCTGCGTGCGTGGTCTTGTTGGTTCGCGACGTGCGTCGCATGTGATTCTGGCGCCGCGGTATATTGTGCGATGCGATGCGACGGTCGTGCTGGCACGCAGTGCGATGGGCACGCTGACGGCGCAGCGCTTCCAAGCGCGCTTCTGCGGCACCAGGGGCGGTGGCACGTGGGGGCAGAAGGCGGAGGAGGAGGGGTGGAGGGGGAGGGCTGAAAAAGAAAAGGGTTAGGAGGAGGAGGAGGGGGAGGAGGTGGGGGAGGAGGAGGGGGGGGGCAAAAGGGGCGGACGGGGGGAAAAGGGAAAGGAGGGAGGGGGGGAAGGGAGCGGAGGGGGAAAGAAGGGAAACGACGATTTCCCCGGAACTCCAGCTGGGACGGCGGCCCCGCGCGCCGCGCGCCGACGCAGGTTTCCCCGGGAGTGGGCCGTGCCGTCCGCCCCTCCTCCTCCGTTTCCGCCTCCTCCTCCTCCTTTTCGCCCTCCTCCTCCTCCTCCTCGCCCCCTCCTTCCCCTCCTGCTCCTCCTCCGCGTCCTCCTCTTCCGCCTCGCCCCCCTCCTCCTCCTCGCCCTCCTCCTCCTTTTCGCCCTCTCCCATCCTCCTCTCCCTTCAGCGCGCGCGGAGCGGCGCGCGCGCGGAGGGGCCTTCGCCAGGCTCGCGACCAGCAGGAGGCGGGGCCGCTCCTGGCAGCGGCGGGGGGGGGAGGGCTGCCCTTGCCTTCCCCCATCACCCCACCCATGCCCTCCTCGCCTTCCTGTGTCCATACTTGTTCACGCCCCCTCCTCCTCCTCCTCCTCCTCCTCCTCCTCCTCCTCCTCCTCCTCCTCCTCCCCCTCCTCCTCCTCCTCCTCCTCCCCCTCCTCCTCGCCCTCGCCCATCCTCCTCCTCCTCGCCCTCCTCTCCCCCCCACATCCCCCTCCCCCCCGCCCATTGAGATGGCAGGGGGGGGGGCGGCGAGGAGGGGCGAGGCACGAGGGGGAAGGGGGGGGGAGGAGGGGGGGGGAGGAGGAGGAGGAGTAGGAGGAGGGGGAGGAGGGATGGATACCGATGGTTCTCGGCCCCCTGAGCCTACTCAGTGAGCGCTGTAACTTGGCCGCTCACCGATCTGGGGGCGAGGTATCCGAGAAGGTATCCGAAGGTATCTGAGACTTGCTTTGCAAAGGTATCCGAAGAGGTCGCTTAGAGTGCATATGTGAGGATGTCTCAGGTATCTGATGGTATCCGAAGGTATCCGAGACTTGCTTAGCAGAGGTATATGAGAAGGTATCCGAAGGTATCCGAGAACGGCTTGCATTGTGACGCTGTGACCACGCTGTGTCAACATGGAGGGGAATACCGTAGTCTTGCGCAGCCGCGCGAGGGTTGACATTGTTTTTATTGTGTGTAGTGTGTTTTGTTTGTTAGCGCGCGTCCTCTGATCATCGAGCGATCCCCTGAGCCCGACGGGAAGGATACCGCGGGGCGAAGCCCCCGAGTCGAGAAGTTGGTTCCGAATGCTACCTATATCAGGCAACCTCGGAGAAACTAAAGTGACTGCATGCTCATGCTGGCGGGGCGAGCGAAGCCTCGTCTACCGCGGGTTACCCTACGGCAGCCAGCACATCTCACAGTCTGAACCACGGAAAGCAGCGCGGAGCAGTGCGCCACAGCAGCGCCACTTGCCTCCACAATCCCTCATCCTCCCGCATCCCGATCCCTCGTCCTCCCTCAGCCTTCAGCTTCCATCATATCATATGATCTCCCATCCCTCCTTCACACGCACCCGAGCCCTACTGAAGGGCAGCTGCGACGCATCCGCGGCCTACTCAGGCGGCCGTGGCCTTGGCCTTAGCCTTAGCCTTGGCCTTGGCCTTGCCCGTTCCATTGCCCTTGGCTGCCTGGGCGGCGGCCTTCGGGGTCTTGGCAGGGGCCTTGCGCTTGCGCCCGCGCGGCTCCGCGCCACCGTTGCCGCCATCGATGCCCGCCGCTGCGGCCGTCGCCTCATCGACAGCCTGGGCCGCTGCAGCCGCTGCAACGACCGCGTCCCCCAGCACGGCCTCGAGGTCGCCCTCCTGGAGCTCGGGCTGCTGCGGCTCGAGCTGGGCGCGGACCTCATCGGGCAGGTCCTCGAGTAGGCCTGCGGCCGCGGGCGCGGGGCAGGGCGACGGCGGGGCGACGACGACAGCAGCGGAGGGGATGAAGAAATGGAGGCAGGATGCAGATGAGGGAGATGGGGGCGAGGCCGAGGGCAACTGATAAGTGGATAGGAGAAGGATAAGGAGGATGAGGGTGCGCAGGACGAGGGTGGATGAGGAAGCCGTGATGAGGGGGAAGAGGATGAGGGGTAGGATGAGGGGGAGGGGTGAGGCCAACGAGCCTTCGATCGTGGTGTAGATGTCGCCATGCTTGCACAGCGCATTCTTGGCCTGATCCAGCTCGACGGGCAGGGTCTCCTTGTCGGCGTTCTTGGCCAGATCCAAGAGATGATCCACCGTCGCCGACAATAACTTCGCGGACTCCCGCGCCTTGGTGATCTGGCCTGGGGCGACGCAATCCCTGCCAGCATCGCTGTCGGCCACCAGCAAGAGGCTGGTGAGATCCAACGACCCCTCGCGCAAGTCAGCGACCATCTTGTCGACCTTCTTCTGCAGCCCTGCGGGGAGCACGCGCGCCTTGCCCTCGCGAGGCTCCCTGGGCGCAGCAGTCTTGGGGCGAGCGGCCTTCTTGATCGTGGTGTTCTGCTGCGCGCTGCGTGTCCGAACCTCCTTGCAAGTCAGCGAGCTGACGTGCTTAAAGTCGTACTCCGGCACCTGTATGTACTCCAGCCCTGTGTGCTTGCACGTGAAGGTGCCGACGCTGTGGCTCAAGTTCTGGAACGCCTGCGGGTTTCTCACGAACTGGGGCAGCTGTGCCGCGTCGTCGACCAGCATGCACGGACCTCGCTCGGTCCACTGCGAGGTGTTGCTCCTCTCCTCGATGGTCTGGAGGGTTTCCGTCATCATCTTCGCCAGGCCGTCGCCGTAGACATCCCTCGCATTCATCAGGAACTCGACCTTGTCGTCGCGCGGCACCGTGCTCCAGCCAGCGAATGCCTCAGGGGACCCCTTCCTGATGGACGCGATGCGTTTCTTCAGGCTGTTGCAGTCCTTGCAGCGGTATTTAGTCAGAGCGATACCAGTCGGCGGGAATGCCTTGATCATGGCCCGCGCGCAGGTGAGCTGATCCAGGCAGTCAACGCAGAAGACCTCGCGATCGCCCTCATCGGTGGGCACAAGAATGGTGCCACGGGCATCATCATCACCAGCGGCGGTGGACTCGACCTCGAACTTGAGCTCAGCGGGCTGGATCGCAATCGGGGTGCCGCCCGTCGTTGCTGAGGGCGTGGAACTGCGAGTGGTCCGCAACGCGCTGCCCTGCAATGCTTTCGAGCCAAAATGTTACGGATCAGCGACTGACCACACGAAGGTGGCACTGCGTGCGCGGACTGACGGGGGGGGGGGCTCGCAATGACGAGCAGGAGGAGGAGGGTTGCGGAATATACGCGTCACTGCAGAGGATGAGGGGGGGAGGAGGAGGACGATGGGGGTGCGATGGTTGGGTGACCAACTTGAACATGTGATCGGTTACTCGTTGGTTGTGTTCGGCCTCGCCGTATCCGTCGCCGTCGTCACCGTCGCCGTTGCCGTCGCCGCCGCCGCCGTCGTCGGCCGCTGCCGTCGGCGTGGTCGGCTGCAGCCGTCGGTGCCGCCGACGTCGGTCGTTCGTCGTCATCGTCGTCGTCGCCGTCGTCGTCGTCGCCGTCGTCGCCGCCCCCGAAGTTGTCATCGTCGGTTAAGCCGTCGGTGCCATTTCCGACACCGCGCCGCCGCTGCCGACCCTACAGTCCAACCTAACCCAGTCACCCCAGCAACCGTCACCTTCCACCTCGATCTCCAGTCCCGCGGGGGGCGGGCGTCTGTCCTGGGCAGCTGCATCGCTCACCTGCAAGTCAAGCGTCGAGCAGGTACACCGCCTGCGGCGCGGAAGAGGACTGACGGGGCGACGACGATGTTGGCGACAAGAATGACATGGGCGGCGGTGGCGGCATATTTCTGTCATGCGATAACGATCGGGACTGGCACGACTCCACATCATCCTCACCCCCCTCCTTCTGCCCCTCACCCCATCCTCCTGGCCCTCATCCTGCAACTCGCTCCTCGTCGCCGCCCCCATCACCCTCGTCTTGCCACTCGCCCACCGCTCACCCCTTACTCGTCATCCTCCCACCCCCCGCCCCCTCCTCGCCCGCCTCCTCATCATCCCCCCCGTGCGCGGCGGCGGGGGCCTCAACCGCCGATCAAGTTGCCGCTCTTGGCCGTCGCCGTCTGGCTCTCGCTTGCCTCGGCGAGCGGTGCGCGCCACCCGCTTGATGCCTCTCGCCCCTCGTCGCCGCCGTCGTCGTCGCCGCCGCCGTCGCCGTCGCCTCCGTCGCCGCCGCCGACCTCATCATCGCGCTCCGCCCGCGTCCACGTCCCACTCTTACTCAACATACTCGCAATCACAATCTCGCAGTGCCTGTCCCTTCTCGTTCACATCCCCACCCTCGACCACCCCCCTCCCCCGACCCCGCGGCAATACTGGCCTCGGAAGCCGCGCCCGAGGCGCCGCCCGTGCACGAGTGGTTCGCGGCCTCGGCGTTGATCTGCACCGCGATGCCGCCTGAGGCCGAGGGGAAGGGGGACGGGGCGCGAGTGGCGACAGAGGCATCGTCGGAGGATGGGATGTGCCACGCCGAGGGGCTATACAATCAGGAGAAACGACTACGAATGAGCGACGATGCCAGAAGCTCGCCGAGTGGTCAAGTTGGGATGTCTCCTCAAACGTCGCGCGACCCTCATCCCATCACAAACTCAGCCTCGTCATCCTCGCATGCCCTACATGCGCGGCCCTCGCTCCCCCCCCCCCTTCCTCGCCCTCCTCCCCATCCTGGTCACCCACATCGTTAGACGCACATCCACAACCATTGGCAGAGAGGGGCACGGGCGCGCGGCCTTCACATTTAGCGTGGGTCGACGTGGCGCACTCGATGCTCCAGTCGTCGCGGGCGGGCACGTCCGCCCAGTACGGCGAGGGCGGGGGGCCATTTGCATAGATCATGCTCCATGCAGCATCGTAGGCATGCTTCAAATTGGCCAAGCGGCCAGTGAGTTGAAGAGTTCGGCCCTGCCCCCGCTGCCTGTCCCTGACTACAACCTTGCAGAACGTTTGCGCATATATGTATTTCCCCTGCGCCGCAGTGACCACACCCATGGCAAGCGGCTCCTTTATTACAGCGATTGGGCCGTCTATCTCAGGGCCGAACTCCATGGCGAGATCGCCGCCTCGCGGCTGGGCGATGGCAATCGGAAAAGAGCAGCGCGAGCAGGCGATGCCAGCACTGAGCCGCATATAACATTACGGGGCACGCGGGGTCGCCAGGGCGAGCCCTGGCGCGGGAACGGCAGGACGTGAGATGAGGCGAGTCGGGGCATGAGGAGGACGAGAGGTGAGGATTAATCCGAAGAGGATGAGGGTATAAGGGTGCGGAGGGGTAACGAGATACGGCAACTGAACGTGGGAATGGATGGGGGCGACCCCGCAAGCACCTAGAATGCAACGCTGGCGGCGAGGCGAAGCCATCGCCGTTGCAGGGCGTAGCCTCTGCCACATGTTCGCCCCCTCCCATCCCCCTGCCCCTCCCTCTCCACTGCCGCCGTCGCCCCTACCTCCCTGCCTCCCCTCCGCCTCCCCCACCGCTGCTCCCCCGCCATCAATGCTGCCGGCCTCCGTGGGGAGGCCGCGACTACATCGACCCCCTGAACGCGAGCTGACGCTGTGAGCAACTGTATCTTACCATGCAGCGCGTCCGCGAATCACAGCGCGGGTGGGGGGGGGCACTGGTCGGAAGGACAGCCCGACGCGTGGATCGGCGGCTTCGCCCCGTCAAAGGGAGACACGTAGGGCGAGGGCGGATGCACGGAGGGAGGCCGAGGAATTGACCTGAAGTGCAAAGAGGGGGGTGAGGTGATGAGAGAGGGAGTCCGTCGTCGTCGTCGGCGTCGTCGTCGTCGGTCGTCGCCACCCCCCTCCACCGCCCTCCCCCGCCTCCTACCTCCTGCGCCTCCCCCCATCTATCACGCCGCGTGATTGCACGGCCGGGCCGCCCTTCCACCCTCGCCGAAACTATCTGGCAATTGACCTCACAATCGGCCGCAGTCGCCCATCAACTTTGAGAGCAATATGCACATCCAAAACGTCTTCTGCCAAAAACATCTCGCAACTCTCCACAACGCTGAGCAGCAGCGGGTCGGGGCCCGTCGGCGACGACAACTGGCCGACCACCACACACACTGGCATTGTCGGGTTCGATGAATACACAGCCTCCATACACCCCAGGATCGACAAAAAACCATCATGTCCACACTCTCGCTTTGCTGACACCACGTCGCCTGCGCGCAAAGTCCCGCGGGCCCACGCCATCTGCTTGGACGCGTGCACTTTTGTTGGGGGGTCGTGTTCATCGAAGAACTCAAGGAGCTCTGGGGCCTCCTTTTTAGGGCCCGTCAAATACTCCGACGCGACAGGCGCCTTCGAAATGCGATCTTCCAGATCCAACAATATGCGGCCCATCAGCGAAGCCGACGGCTCATCGATGTGCGTGGTGTATACGCACACCGCCTTAAGCAGGCGGTTGCGCCTCTCGTTTGAGAAGCAATTGAAATGTGCGCCAGCCCGTTGAATGACATCTGGGATGTGGTGGCGCAGATGCGTCTTGATTTTTACGTAGGGTGGGCCATACAACCTCAACATAAGCAAATGATGCTTGACAAACAATCTACTCAACTGGTCACAGTGCCGCACGGCGGCGTCCCCCATCGTGAGCACGTCGAGGATGGAACCCAACGTCTGGATGCATTCTGCGTGTTCCTTCAGGGCCTCGGCCCTGGAGCGGTCACTGACGCGGGGCAAAACTGACTGACACCAGTACGTCAACACTGTCACTGCCGTAATAGTTTCCCCAGCGAATGCTTTGGTGTGGAAAACCTTATCTGCGTTCCTACTGTCTACTTTCGTGACCACGCGTTTGCGCCAAAAGTCGGGGGGGAGCGGCGCAACCTTGCCGTTGCCTTTAAGCATCTTGGCGGAAAACTCGTCCAACTGTTCTAATCGGATTCCGTGTTTCAGAAGTTCTAAGGCGAATGCGTTCAAATTATATTGGGCTGTGCCCGTCGATGCCGCCACGCAGTGCATCCAATCCCACATCGTTGACGAATGTGGGTGGTAGTAAGGCCTGAGTTCGTCGTCGAAGAGAAGTGACTCTGGCTCGTAGTGAAGACCGTATATCTGCTCGCGCCGCTCCAGTTGCGCGTTATTGAAAGTGCGCGAACAATCCCTCAGTTTATCAACCATGGACCAAACGCTGGCGTCTGTGCGGGGCTCGAACTGGCGGGGCAGCGCACGTTTATAATGCAGCACCCACGCCTGGCCTGCTAGTTTGGATTCTTCGCCCTGGAAAATGTTCTGACATGAGCTACAACATTTGGTCCCAGAGGCGCCAGTCACAAGTTTCATCTCTGTGTGAGCCTTTTCGTCCTGCATGACCCACCCCAAACGTCCACGGACCAAGAACTCACCGCCAACGACGCCCTTAACCAAGAAGCCCATATTAAAGTTCAGAGGCTGCAGAAAAAAAGCGTCTAAATATATGGCGCAACAATCCTGAATATTTGCACTGCACCTTCTGCAACAAATCATACTTCATAAAACCGAGGGGCAACCAGCCGTGATCCGAAGTTCTCCATGCTTCGGGGAGCTCTTTGAACACCCAGTATACGGCCACGAATTTGTTTCTAGAGTCGTGGCGCTGCTGGTTCCCAGCCGTCGTCTCATCACCCCAAAACACAAGGGTGCCAACTTTGTTGGCCAGGTGCCGCGCCATCAGGCTGCTGAATCCAACTGATAGGGAGCATAGGTGCCATATCAAGGCGAACGGGTTCGCGATGGTCCACTCTACGTGGCCGCCATCTGCTAAGGGCACCCGCAATTGCTCCAGGACGTACCCGCACGGCGTGCGGATGCCACTCGCGTAGCGCTGAGTGGACGTCGCCACCGAGTCAGAGCTCACCTCGGGGCCGCCAGCTTCGCGCCCGATGGAGTCGAACGCCCGCTTGATTGCCCTGGCCGGGCTGCGCAACCCAGCCTCCTGCACATGGCGGATGGTCACGCGCGGTCTCTTGGACGGTGGCGGCATTGCGCGCGCCTGCCGCCCGCCAGCAAGGCTGCTAGAGCCTGGTGGCTACTGATATTATGATGCAATAAATGACGGATTGAGGGGGGAGTGATTGCCCGACGATTGATGGGGCGGAGGTCTTGCTCATGCGGGCGGGGTCCTCCTGTGAGGGAGGGGCGACATCATGCGACGACGACGGCTCTGCCCACCCCCTGCTCTCTCGCTGTCGCATCTCGCCCTCGCCCGTTCACTCCCGCCATCCTCCTCCGCCATCCCCATCCCTCCCCCTCCCTCCTCCCCCCCCCACCCGCACCCACTACAGTCGTCAAGTGTTGCCTTGCCCCTCCCCCATCCTGCCCCCCAGCGTGGGTGCGGCGCGCGAGCATCCAATTTTCCTGGGGCCGCCCAGGGATTGGCCAACCGTGCCGTTCCTGCTGATTGCGCGCTTCAGCTCTCATCCGTTTCACAATCCCCCCCTCATCCTACTTGTCATATCAGTCCCCATCCTCCTCCCCATCCGCTCGCTCTCACCACCATCAGCGGCGGAACTGATATACGCGTGCGCGTGCGCCAATGAGACAAGCATAAATGGGGCGCCGTCGTCGTCGTCCCGTTCCTCCTCCCCCCACCATCCTCCTCCGCCTCCCCTTCTCGTCTCGAGTACGCTGCCTCGGCCATGCCGCAGTCCGACGGCTCCGCATTCCCTTTCCAGGGGAACCGAGCGACTCCCGCACTGCCCTCCCCGTTGGGGCGGTGACCTATGTGCGCTCGCGCAACATCTGACACCCACTCCGCTCACATCCCCATACTTGTGTACTTAACTGGATCGGGCAACGACCCCGTGCCATTACAAGTGTAAAATAGTTGAACGGGCGCGAGGGGGGGGAGATAGATGTGTGTATATATATATATACATATATATATATATATGTATATATAGATAAGCAAAAGAGAGAGAGAGAGAGAGAGAGAGAGAGAGAGAGAGAGAGAGAGAGAGAGAGAGAGAGAGAGAGGAGAGAGAGAGAGAGAGAGAGAGAGAGAGAGAGAGAGAGAGAGAGAGAGAGAGAGAGAGAGAGAGAGAGAGAGAGAGAGAGAGAGAGAGAGAGCTGGATCAATGGAGGGAGGGAGGGACACGGATATGGGCGGAGAGGGAGAGGGAGAGCGCGAGGGAGGGGGATCACACCATATATATATACATACATGCATTGCTATATATATGTGTGTGCGTACAGGGAGACTGGATGGTGGGGCCAGGTGATGAATGCCATCGCTTCTGCGGGCGCGCCTGGCATATCAATTATCGCGTACACGCCGCGCTGCTTGGTGAGAAAAATACGCGATACATATTCCACGGAGGGGTGAGGAAGGGCTTGCTTTACCTCGCGCAGGGCGAAACGATTGACAACGGCGAGAAGAAAGGCAAGACAGACCTGACTTGCGCATTCGAAGCTGCAGAAAACAATGAAAGTGGGACGCCGATGAGGGGAATGTGGAGGAGGGAGGGGGCGGCATCAGCCAGAGGATGGGGAGGGCGAGGAGGAGGAGGAAAGCGCACATGAGGGAATACCATTTGGCAACACATCTGACACCCTGATCGTGAATGTTCGCCACGTCGGGCTGTTTTATAACAGTTCGGTAACTGTTCATAACTTGTTTTAAGTATTTCGTAACTCTTCCATAAGTTTCATAAGTGTTGTAAGACTTTGGCTCGCCTAGTAAATGCATTTATAACGCGTTACGACCAATATACTAACTTGTTGGTGGTGCGCCGTATGTATGTTAGTAAGGTGGGCAGCTCTCTGCAAGCTGATATATGTTTGTTATAACATTTTTTTGTTATTAGATGCTACTAGGAACTTAGCCGACCTACAAATACACTTGGCCAGGTTATAACCTAAGTTGTCGAGATTATAACTTATCTTATCAACCACACAACCCGAAAACTCACAAAGTGGGCTCCTGTGGGCACCTCCCCGGGGCCCGTTTTGTGGGGATGTCTCAAGCGAGGGCGCCGGTTTGGGATTCGTCCGCGGATCCGCCGGATCTGTCCGGAAACGGTGCCGGAGGCCGCTCTGGGCTCCTGTGGGCACCTCCCCCGGGGCCCGTTTTGTGGGAATGTCTCAAGCGAGGGCGCCGGTTTGGGATTCGTCCGCGGATCCGCCGGATCTGTCCGGAAACGGTGCCGGAGGCCGCTCTGGGCTCTGGGCTCCTGTGGGCACTTCCCCCGGGGCCCGTTTTGTGCCTTGAGACTCCAAGGTCGATCTATAGTGCGGGGTCGAACTATAATGCGGGGGTTATACTTTTCTGCGGGTCGATCTATAGTTCGGGCGCGCCGAAAATAGTTCGACCCGCCGTTTTGGGGCAAACGGGGCTTCAGCACCCATGCTCGCGCTCACCCCACTGGGAGGGGTCCAACATATATTTGAGCCGACAGCAATGAATGACAACGATACACACAGAAGCGTTCTTTTCAAAGCATGCGCACAATCGGCTGGCCGCAGAACTTAGAGATGCATGCCGCCGAAAACGCTCTCATGGACCTCCTTTGGCCCCTCCTACGGCCAAATGCAGCTACAGATCCACCGAAATCCTCATCCCTATAGTTCCAGTGCTTCGCTGGTTCACCGCCGCCCATGCACAGCTCCAGAAACATGTGCACTTTAGGCTTCGCTTTAAAATGGGCAGGAAGCGCGTCTTGCAAAGCGGCCGTCTGCGTGGCAAACTTACTTGAATGCTCTCTAAGAATGTCCACAGCAAATGGGTGATTGTCAGAGAGTGCCTCGTAACACCGAGATAAGCTTTTCATCCCTGCGTGAATGGACGATTCTACAGCTGCCCGCTCGTCGACGCCATTCCTCCTATCAAGGAAAGCCTCCGCCATCTCCAATGCCCATGGAACCATGTGCCTGAGCATCCCCGCGCCGCACCTCATCTTAGCCGTCGTTGCTTTTTTTCCTTTCACAACGCCCCGCGTCAGTCTCGATAGGCGGCTGGTCTTCTCACCTGGCGGCTGCCTGTCGTAGAACGCCATCAAATGACCATGTAGTGTGGAGACGCGGCCTTTCTGGGTAGTTCCAGCCACCTTTTTGTGCGTTACAAGATACCATAGCAAGCCCCCTATGAAGTCAGCCGCTACTCCAAGATCAACAACGTGTAACCAATCTAGCTTCAGCAACTTTTCGTTCGCATACGGCACTTGGAAGAGAGGGCACACCTGCTCGCCTGAAACGATAATCTTCGCAAGGACTTCTGGCCATGTGCGTCGGTGCGTTCTCCACGGCGCGTCTCTCCCAGTCTGCGATTTCACCTGCGGGGAGTAGCCAAAAACACTCCTCCTCCTCCTCCTCCTCCTGCTCCTCCTCCACCCCTCCTCCTCCTCCTCCTCCACCCTCCCTGGAAGGGGCCGCAAAGCGACGACGACGCACCCCCTCCCAGAGGGGATTTCCATCCTCCCCTGATGTGTTGCGCTCCCATGGCCTCGTCCTTCTTGATGTTGCACAGGAAGCATACTTCGTCATCTTGCCAGCCAGGTAGCTTGAGCACCTCCTTCATCATCTTCCAGTCCCCTTTGATCTGGCAAAGCACTCCGCCAATTGGTAGGGTTGCATCGGCCACTTGTCGGCGCTTCCTCCATGCGTCCTGCGCGCCGAAGGGAGAGCCGTCGTGCCGTGCCGCCGGCCAGCGCTTCGCAGCCAAGTGAACAAAGCTCCACTGCACCACTGCAAAAACATCATCAAATGTGTTGGGGCCCACGTGCTCTTTGAGGAACGCTGCGATTGGGGCCCGCAGGTTTTTCCAGCGCCCCGCAGCCCCTGGCAACATGAGGCTGATGATCTCTGCGCTCATCGATCGGTCCCAGAAGCAAGGGACCCCGTCCTGCCACACGCCCAGGGCCACCAGGTCGTTGCAACCACTCTCCGCCCTGGCTCTTTGCACGTGGCGCAGAGACACGCCGTCGAGACTCGACGTCTCCAGTAGCACGCTCCGCTCGCCAAAATGATGAAGTTGATGAAGTATTTCGTGAGGAAGCATCATCGCTAAGTCCATCAGTTGTTCTGTTTCAGACTTGGGGTCCCAGCCCCTCACCTGGCAGTGATAGAGCGGAGGCCACCCTTTCCTGAAGAAATCCCGCCTGAACTTCCTGGCAGCGTTTTTCATGCCCGACGTTGACTCCGTAGTGTGCAGGTCGGAGAGACCTGTCGCAGATGCAGAGACGCAGTCATTGATCAGCTGAGCGCCGCGCTGCCCGCTGACCACGTTGCTGCTTATCAGGTCCTGCACGTTCGCTCTCAGCCGCCTCTCCGGCGGCAAGCCCAACCTGTCATAAGGCAACCGCCGCCTGGAAAGCATCCCGCGGGGCCCGCGGGAGACAGGCGCGAGCGCGGCGGCCTTGAGCCACTGCAGTGGCTACGGACATGCGCGGCTGAGGCAAGGAGCCCTTGCCCTTTCCCGCGCCCCTCCTCCGCGCCCTCCTTCAATCCCTTTCATGCCCCTCCCCTCCTGCTACTCCCCTCCTGATGATACCAAGCCCCCCTCCCCCCCGCCCCCCCCTCCCCCCACGCCCCTGCGATGAGGGGGGCTTCTTTACTGGCAAACCCAGAAACACGCGGCCCCTCACGAAGGGGCACCCCTGGCAGAGGAAGCGGCAAGTTCTCGTTTTCCCACGGGCGTCGGAAAGGCAGCGCTGCATGCGTGTCGTCGGGCGAGGCAGAGCATCTCAAACCCTACTGCATATATGCATGTAAATACTGATATGTAGATGTAGATGTAGGGCCGCAGCTCAATTGAGGAACTTCTTGAAGCGCTTGACCGAGAGCTGAATGCCCTCGAACATGTGCTCGTGTGTGTTGTAGGCGGCCTGGACCTCATTCTTCAGCTTATCGTACATGTCCGTGTCCTTGCCGACAGAATCAGCGCCCTCAATTTTCGCAATCAGAACCTCCATCGCCGTCTCGTGCTGGTCCGCATTGTCCACGCACTTCTTGCGCTCATCGGCCCAGTTCTGGAAGCTCTGACGGTCCTTCTGATCCTGATCCCCAGCCTTCGCGAGCAACTGATTCTTCGTGTGCTTTAGGAACTTCAGCTCCTTCTGATACTTGACCAGCATTTGCCTTGGTAGGGATCATAAACAAGCAATGCGCCGACATGCTTTTCAACGCAAACAACGCACGACAGAACGGATACGAACCAGTTTCTATCGCCATCCCCTCCAGGAGGGGCGGCGGGGGCGCGGCGGGGGAGAGGGCCCCCCTCTGGGAGGGGTCTGGCAGAGCACCAGAGATGGAAGGGCAGGGGGCGGCTGCCGAGGACGGCGCGCGATCTCGTCCTTCTTACCCACGATCTCTGGCCAGCGCGGATTCTCGATCTCCACCTCGCCGCCCCCACCCGACCCCGAAGCGCTGGACGACGGGAGCTCGGCCATCCTGATGCCTGCAGCTTCGAGTTGCTTCAGGTTCTTCAGGTTGGACGTCCCCTTGAAGGTGCGCGAGTCCTTCGTCACCAGCTGGTCATCGTCCATGTTGCGCTCGACGAAGTACCACTCCTTCCACAGAGGCCTGTCCTTGACATCTTCCTTGATGGGGAATTCTTCTTTGGTGCCATGCTCTTCGCTGTTCTCCTCCCACCATTCCTGCACGAAGGCAGTGGCTTCCTGGATGTTCGCAAAGTCTTTGATGGTGAGGTTCTTGAGGGCCAGTGCCTGCGATACATTCCGGTACCCTTTCTTGGCAGAGCGCGTGTGCACCTCTTCATTCGTGCATCTCTCTTCGAAGGTGGCCAACCAGTCAAGTGTCTTGTCCTTGTCACTCGCGAAGGTCTGCAAGAAACGCTTCCGATCGGCTGGGTCCTTCATCCCGTTCCAAAGCGCCTGGGCTGCTCTGGCGGATTCTGCTGTGCTCGTAGGTTTCCCGCTGCCGTCCTTCTTCTCCGACAGGTACTTGAGCCGCGCCCTCATCTTGTCGGCCTCCTGCTTGTCGAGCCCGTGCCCCTTCGGGGCCGCCTTCGACTTCTTCGCCGCTGGTGCGCCCTGGCCCTCGATCTTCTTCTTCGGCGCCATGCTGCACAACGGTGTGAGGAGAGTGCCCAGCAGGAGCAGAGGAGGGACTACTCCTGGGGCGGGCATGGCTGCCGCGGGACTGACCCCTGAAATTTGGGATACAGCAGCAAAATCGAAATGCCCCGCGGCAGCCGAAACGCCTGCGAATGGCAAGTAGATCGTCGGGGGCCCTCCCCGCGCACTTCAGTGGCGCGTGTGGGTGTGGTGTGGTGCTGTGGGTGTGGCGTGTGTGGTGGTACATTTCAGTATCGTCGAGCCTTCCCCTCAGCCAGGGGTTCGTTTCTCTCCCCTCGAAGGGGCTCGCAACCCACGCGGTCGCCTCCTCCCCCTCGAAGAGAAGGGGTGCTACCTCATCAGCGGTGAGGCGGGGAGGGGGAGGGGATGTGCCAGGGCCCCCCCCTCAGTAAGGGGTGCGCGTCCCCTCAAAAAGGGGCGCCCCCCTCTCTGGATTGCTTTGCGCGGCAGGCAAGCACAGGGGCCCGAACGACTCACCCATGATGCAATGCTACTGCCCCCCCCTGCTGCCCCTGCTCACACTGCCCCCCCTCATTAAAGGGGCTCACCCTCAGTAAAGGACGGTGGTACCCCTCCGCAAGGGGCCCGTCAAAGACGTTTCAGGGGCCCCCCTCAATCAGGAACGCCGCGCCCCCCAACCACCCTAGGGGGCCCGTCAGATACGGCTCAGCCCCGCCCCCTCCCCCCCCACCCTCAGCCAGGGGCGTTTCGCCCCTCAGCGGGGCTCGTCTGGCCTTCATGCAGCGAGGGGGGGTGCACTGCAAGCGACCTTTATGAGAGAGATTATCTTAAGAGAATTCTCTTAAGAGAATTCTCTTAAGAGAATTCTCTTAAGAGAATTGTTGGTTTTGCCTGAGACATCCACGCAATTCTCTCAAGAGAATTCTCTTAAGAGAATTCTCCAAAGAGAATTTCCCCTTAAGATAATCGGTTTCGTGATCGCCCGCCCCCTCTGCCAGGGGCAGCCGCGCGCGCCCCTGCAATGAAGGGGCCGCAGTCAAGCAGGGCCCCCTTAACCCGCGCCGCCTCTATTCTGGCGCGAGAGGCCGCGCAAATGTATATGGATGTCGGCGCCGTCGCCGACGCGGTCGCCCCGCGGCTCAGGGCGCGCCGCCCTGGGGCGGATGGGGGTGCAGGAGGAAGATTGACAAGGAGGAAGAGCAGAAGCAAGAGGGAGATGGACAAGGAGGAGGGCGGGCGACAAGCAGGAGCAGGAGGAAGAGTGACCAGGAGGATGGAGAAGCGGTCCTAGCCCCTCTTAGAGGTCGCCTTCGGGCGATTGCCATTGCCCTTGTCCTTCTCAGTGTCCTTGTCCTTGTCTTTGTCGCCCCCCCCCCCTTTCGAGGGTCTGCCCCCCGCCTGGTCCGCGCGGGGCCTTTTTTTTTGCGGTGGGGTCCTTCTTTTTGTTGTCTGCGTTCTCCGCGTCCGCCCTGGATGCGTCCGCCGTTGCTGCGCCCGTCTCTGGCTGCTCTGGCGTTGCCGCTTCTGGCGCTGCCGTCTCTGCCGCCTGCCGCTCCTCTGCCTCTCGTTTCTGTTTCTGCTCCGCTTCCTCCTTGGCCCGCGCTGCGTCCTCCGCATCCCTGGCAGCCTTGGCCGCCTCTTCCGCCCTCCGTGCGGCCGCTTCGGCAGCCAGCAGCCTCGTCCTCGCTTGCGCTTCGGCGGCCTCTGCTGCCCTCTGCAGCTCCAGGCGGGCCTCTGCCTCCCGCCTCAGCGCGGCGTCCCTCTGCTGTTGTTGCGCCCGCCTCAGGCGGATGATCTCCTGCTCTGCCCTGCGCTCCTGCTCCTGCCGAAGGCGCTCTTTGTGCCTTTCGGCGCGCCTCTGTGCCGCCTCCGTGCGATTCAATGCCCGCAAGAGCCTCCGATGCTGCCTTGCGTGCTCTTCCTCTAGCCTCATCAGCTCATCAGGCTCCTCTGACTCCGCTTCCTCCTCCATGCCCTCTTCCTCCTCGCCCTCATCCTCCTCTTCTTCCTCCCCCTCTCGGGCTCCGTCGTCGGATCCGTCAACCTGCATTGCTTCGGCAGGTGCTGCCGCTGCTGCTGCTGCTGCGGGCGGGTCTGGTGCTGCGGGTGGCGGTGCTCCTGCGAGCGGTGCTGCTGCGGGGGGTCCAGCCGCTGCTGCTGCTAACAGTGCTGCGGGTGGCGGGCCGATCGGTGGCGTTGGCCCCCCCTGCGGGGGCGGCGGCTGCGCTGCTGTTTCGTTCTGCTGCTCCTGTCGGGGAACGAAGTAAGCTCACCCCCATGAGAGGGGCCTCTCCTTGCGTTTATTCGGCCCCCCCTCGTTTATCCCCTCAAACAGGGGCCCTCCCTTCTTGGCAGCGCGGGGCAGAGGGGGGGGGGGCGGTCCTGCAGCAGGCCGACCAAGACCGCCTCCCTGGTATCGCACCTCCGCTGCCAGTGCCTGGCAGGCGCAGAAAACTGACCAGGATAAACATTGAGAAAATCAAAACATCAAACCGACATAACTTCATTCCTCAATGTTTGAGGGTTCCCCCCTCCCCACCACTTGCACCCTTGCGTTGCCTGGCTCTGGCGACCTCGCTCTTGCCGCCCCTCCACCTCCTCCCGTTGCGGTCGCGGTCGCCGTGCTCGTGGAACCACTGGGTCGCGTGGTGTTCCTGGCACGTCTTGCCAACGCACACCGAGAAGAAGGTGTGTTTGCCGCACTGCCAACACTTCTTGCAGTTCATCTTGCGAAGCCACAAGCGGTGGGACGAGCGGGTGTACCGCTTCCTGTGGTCCTGGAAGTCCAGCATGAATTCCTCCTCCGCCTCGCTGTCGTCGTCGTCGACCTCAAAGACAGGCGCGTGCCCGTCCTGCAGGGTGTCTCTGTAAATCAATCCCTTCAGGAAGGGTCACGGGTCTCTGTGAATGAATCCCCTCAGGAAGGGGAGGTTCTATCGATAAATCCCCTCTGGCAGGGGTCTCTGTAAACGGATCCCCTCAGGAAGGGGCGCCTTAACCACTTGTACCCCCAGCTCCTCGCGAGGCCGCTTGCCGCCGCCACCGCCTTCTGGAGGCAGCCCGCCGCCGCAGCCGCCCGACATCATCATGCCGGAAGCCTGGGGTCCAGAACGGTTGCGGCCGAAAGTTTTTAGTCAGACTCAAAAGGCTAAAATCTGGGGGCCTCGTGGGAGGCCCTTCGGGGGGGTGAATGCAATGGAATTTCATAGGAATTCGTCCAATTTTAGACCCCCCTTTTTTTGCTAAGAAAAGGTGGGTCTAAAACTCGGCTGCTGGATTGATTTTTTATCGCCCAGATGGCCAAACAAGTGGCCGTCACTCTTACTTTTCTCCTCATCCTGCCCCAACTCCCCCCTTGCATTCTGCTTCCGCGCGGCCTGGGGCGCCGAGAGGCACATGATGAGCGCCCGCATGGCCGCGAGCTCGGGGCGGGGGGCTGGCCCCCAAGCGCGCTGGGCGCCAGCTCTGTCGAACGGTTGCGGATGAAGAACATGAAAGCAAATGGGAGAGGGATGGAACGAGGAGGAAACGCAATGCCATACACATAATGAGTAAGCAGACTGCCGCACCTTTGATCCCCTCCCCGAGGGGCCCCCTCTCGGAGGGGGCCGTTGCCCTGTCTTATCGCGAGTGTGCTGAAGCCCCTCTTAAGGGGTTCCCCTCTTAAGGGGTTCCATCACTCGCCAATCCATCGCGCGGTCCCCTCACGGAGGGGCGCCCCTGCGATGAGGGGGTGTCGTCTAGCACTGGAGAGGGCGCTCTGCCAACGGGTATGGCGATGGCAATGGCGATGAAGACGGTAAGGATGATGATGATGATGGATGCGATGATGAGGATGGATGCGATTAGTCGCCCAAGCGCTGTGCCACTAAGCGCTCAGCCTCCGCCTTAGCAGCTTCCTTGGTGTCAGCCACGGTGCCGTCGACCAAGGCCTTCTTCAGCTCTGCGCCGATCTCCCTGAGCGTGGCCTCGTCCAAGGTGTCCTTGTACTTTTTCCCGCCGAAACTCACAAACTGGTTCTTCTCACCGTGCGTCCGCTTCAACCCGATAGAGTGGCCCCTCGTGCAGTACATCACGCTGCACCCGCGGTCGGCGTGGCCAGCGGGGGGCCCAGCGCCGACCGAGGGCTCATCTGCAGCATCCACGGGCTCATCGGGTCCCAGCTGCTCTTCCTCCCCCCCCTCATCGCCCTGGTCCGTCTCCGTGTTCGCGGCGGCTGCACTGGGCTTTCTCATTGCAGGCTTCTTTGCCACTACATGTCCTGCTGGCTTCCCTTTTTTGCACGCTTTCGCCTTCGCCTGCGCGGCTGCCGCTCTTGCTGCCAGGAGGGCGTTGGGCTGCTCCGTCTTCTCCGTCCTGCCGTCGGGAAACACGGCGTTCAAGAAACCATCGCCTCCTTTCGTCAGTGTTCCCCGCTCCTCCCTGTCTGCGAACTTCATCGCCATGCACATCGGCTCGGAGTTGAAATCGAAATGCGTGGCCAGGGGATCCTGGGGCGGGTCTCTCACTTGCCCCTCCCGAGCTCCCCTCCCGAAGGGGTTCGGTTACGCCGTGAAAAATCAAAACTGCCCCCCTCCCCCTCCCACCCTGCCCGCCCCCTCCGATCCTCCTTCGGGGCCGCGGCGGGCGGGTCAGCGAGCTCGACGTCCTCCTGCGACGAGAACACCACCATCGGGCTCCACGTGGCAACCTTCTGTTTCTTCCCTGCCGGTTTCGGAGGCGGGCTGATGCCGAAGGCGTTCTTGATGACATTGCGCCTGCTGCCCCCATCTGCGCTGGACGACGCGGCGGCCGTGGAAGATTTTGGAGGGTTCATCTCTATGTCGGAGCTGCTGTCGGCGCGTTTTTTGCTCTCTCCTGTGCTTGGGCTTGCCCTGCCAGGCTGCAGCCCCATTGCCACCCCAAGCATTTTTGTGTGCGCCTCCAGCTTCCCCCCCGTCTTGGCGATGTAGAACTTGTTGCAAACATGGCTGAAAGCGTTGGCCACCTCCTGGCAGAAACGCCTACACTCTTCCTGGTGCATGTTCGGCTTCTGCTTCAACACGACATCCTGGAGGTTCTTCCATTTGACGCGTGTGGTGAGCTGCGCAAGCGGCAAGAGAAACGGCATGTTGTTCTTCATGAAGTCATCTATGCCCCCTTGCAGTTGGCATTTTTCGATGAGATCAATGTGCTGTTTCACGAGCGGCTTCAACTGTTCCTCAGTCACAGAAGAAGCCCGTATCTTCACCTCCGTCTTGCCTTTGACCATTGCCCACCCCCCGCGCAGTGCGCGCAAGCAAGAGTAGCGCTATGTGCCCTCGAGCCTTCGCAGCTGCGGGATGTTGTAACATGCGCGCAATGTGATGCAGCCGATACCCCTCGCTCAGGGGACGCATGCCCCCTCACTCAGGGGATCCTTAACAATGCGCGAGCGAAGAAAAGTACGACCTGGCCAAAAATCATGGGTTGGACTATAGTGCGACCCAAGGAAAGTGCCAGGTCGATCTATAGTTCGACCCCGCACTATAGATCGACCTTGGAGTCTCAAGGTGGGGATGTCTCAAGCGAGGGCGCCGGTTTGGGATTCGTCCGCGGATCCGCCGGATCTGTCCGGAAACGGTGCCGGAGGCCGCTCTGGGCTCCTGTGGGCACCTCCCCCGGGGCCCGTTTTGTGGGGATGTCTCAAGCGAGGGCGCCGGTTTGGGATTCGTCCTCCCCCGGGGCCCGTTTTGTGGGGATGTCTCAAGCGAGGGCGCCGGTTTGGGATTCGTCCGCGGATCCGCCGGATCTGTCCGGAAACGGTGCCGGAGGCCGCTCTGGGCTCCTGTGGGCACCTCCCCCGGGGCCCGTTTTGTGGGGATGTCTCAAGCGAGGGCGCCGGTTTGGGATTCGGGGCCCGCGGATCTCAAGCGAGGCGCCGGTTTGGGATTCTGTCCGGAAACGGTGCCGGAGGCCGCTCTGGGCTCCTGTGGGCACCTCCCCCGGGGCCCGTTTTGTGGGGATGTCTCAAGCGAGGGCGCCGGTTTGGGATTCGTCCGCGGATCCGCCGGATCTGTCCGGAAACGGTGCCGGAGGCCGCTCTGGGCTCCTGTGGGCACCTCCCCCGGGGCCCGTTTTGTGGGGATGTCTCAAGCGAGGGCGCCGGTTTGGGATTCGTCCGCGGATCCGCCGGATCTGTCCGGAAACGGTGCCGGAGGCCGCTCTGGGCTCCTGTGGGCACCTCCCCGGGGCCCGTTTTGTGGGGATGTCTCAAGCGAGGGCGCCGGTTTTGGATTCGTCCGCGGATCCGCCGGATCTGTCCGGAAACGGTGCCGGAGGCCGCTCTGGGCTCGTGCTCTTCGCGCCGGGGGTGAGGATGACGTGAGTTCCACAGTAACTCCATCAAATTACTTACATGCACGTTGTCCGAAACAAATGTAGCCATTTTTGTTTCTGCGAGCCCTCTTGGGAGTCCTCTTGGATGCCTCTTGGGCCGTGTTGGGCGGTTTGGGGGGCTGCCTGCGAACCATCTTCGGCTTCCTGGGGGCCTCTTGGGGGCCTCTTCGGGGCCTGTGGGGGGGGGGGGCTCTTGGGACATTACGGATGCTCTGGGGGGCCTTGTTGGGGTCTCCTAGAGCTCTCTTCGGGGAGGAAGGCTGGACATGTCAGGTCGGGTACCCCTGTGGGCCCTTTCTGGGAGCGGTCCTGGGGCCCTATATGGGCTGTCTTGGGGGCATCCGGGTCACTCCTGAACCCCACTCGAGCCGTCTTGGGGCCCTCTTGGAACTCTCGTTGACAGTCTGGTGCGATCGTGGGGCCCTCTTGGACCCTCTTTGGCAGCCTTGGCGCGATCTTGGAGGCCTCTGGGAGAATAGTATAATCACGCACGTTTTACGAAGGGAATGGGTCCAATGTTGCTTCTGCGGGCCCTCTTGGGGGCCCTCTTGGATGCCTCTTGGGCCGCCTTGATCTTGGAGGCCTCTGGGCGAATATTATAAAAAGGTACGTCTTCCGAAGGGAATGGGGCCATGTTCGCTTCTGCGGGCCCTCTTGGGGGTCCTTTTGGGGGCCTCTTGGGGCGTCTTGGGCGGATCGGGGGGCCGTCAGCGGACCATATTCGGCTTCCTGGGGGCATCTTGGAGGCCTCTTGGGGGCCTGTGGGGTGCCTCTTCGGGCATTCTGGATGCTTTGGGGGGCCTTCCGCGGGGTCTCCGAGGGCTCTCTTCTTTGGGGGGGGCGGCTGGGAAAGTCAGGTCGGGAACCCCTGTGGGCCCTTTTCTGGGAGCGGTCCTGGGGCCTTCTTGGGCTGTCTCGAGGGCCTGTAGGTCGCTCCTGAACCCCACTTGAGCCGCTCTGGAGCCCTTTTAGAACTGTCGTTGGCCGTCTGGGCGCGATCGTGGGGCCCTCTGGGGCCCTCTGTGGACGTCTTGGCGCGATATTGGAGGCCGCTGGGCGAATCGTATTGAAATGCACGTTTTCCGAAGGGAGTGGAGCAATGTTTGCTTTTGCAGGCCTTTGGGGGGTCCTCTTGGATGCCTCGTGGGCCGTCTTGGACGGTTTGGAGGGCTGCCTGCGGACCATATTCGGCTTCCTGGGAGCTTCTTGGAAGCCTCTTGGGGGCATGTGGGAAGCCTCTTGGAGCATTCTGGATGTTTTGGGGGGCCTTCTTGGGGTCTCCTAGAGCTCTCGTCGGGGGGGAAGGCTGGACATGTCAGGTCGGGTACCCCTGTGAGCCCTTTTCTGGGAGCGGTCCTGGGGCCTTCTTGGGCTGTTTTGGGGGCATCTAGGTCACTCCTGAACCCCGCTTGAGCCGTCTTGGGGCCCTCTTGGAACTCTCTTTGGCCGTCTGGTGCGATCGTGGGGCCCCCTGGGGCCCTCTTTGGCCGTCTTGGCGCGATCTTGGAGGTCTCAGGGCGAATATTATAAAAATTTACCTTTTTCGGAGGGAATGTGGCCATTTTTGTTTCTGCGGGCCCTCTTGAGGGGCATCTTGGATGCCTCTTGGGCCGTCTTGGGCGGAGTGGGGGGCTGTCTGCGGACCATCCTCGGCTCCTGGGGGCCTCTTGGAGGCGTCTTGGGGGCCTGTGCGTGGGAGGGGGGAACGGGGGGGTGGGCTCCTGGGACATCATGGATGCTTTGATGGTGGGGGAGGGGGGGGGGGGGAAGGGGGGGGGGCCTTCTTGGGGTTTCCGATGGGTTCTCTTTGGGGAGGAAGGCTGGACATGTCAGGTCGGGTACCCCTGTGAGCCCTTTCTGGGGGCGGTCCTGGGGCCTTGTTGGGCTGTCTTGGGGGGCTCTAGGTCACGCCTGGACCCCACTTGAGCCGTCTTGGGGCTCTCTTGGAACTGTCATTTGCCATAAGGTGCCATCTCGGGGCCCTCTGGGACCCTCTTTGGCCGTCTTGGCGCGATATCGGAGATGCACGCTTTCTGGAAGGAATGGGGCCATTGTTGCTTCTGCGGGCCCTATTGAAAATCCTCTGGGATGCCTCTTGGGCCGTCTTGGGCGGTTTGGGGGGCTGCCTGCGGACCATATTCGGTTGCCTGGGAGCCTTTTTTGGAAGCCTCTTGGGAGCCTGTGGGGTGCCTCTTCTGGCATTCTGGATGTTTTTTTTTGGGGGGGGGGGCCTTCTTGGGGTCTCCTAGAGCTCTCTTCGGGGGGGGAGGCTGGACATGTCAGATCGGGTACCCCTGCGAGCCCTTCCTGGGAGCGGTCCTGGAGCCTTTTGGGGCTGTCTTGGGGGCCTCTAAGGCACCCCTGAACCCCACTTGAGCCGCCCTGGGGTCCTCTTGGAACACTCTTTTGGCCGTCTGGTGCGATCTTGGGGCCCTCTGGGACCCTTGTTTGGCCGTCTTGGCGCGATCTTGGAGGTCTCTGGGCGAATATTGTAAACATATGCGCCTTCCGAAGGGAATGGGGCCAATTTTGCTTCTGCGGGCGGCCGTCTTGGACGGTTTGGGGGCTGTCTGCGGACAATCTTAGGTTTCCTGGGGACCTCTTGGAAGCGTCTTGGGAGCCTGTGGGGGGCCTCTTGGGGCATTCTGGATGTTTTGGGTGGCCTTCTTGGGGTCTCCTAGGGCTCTCTTCGGGGAGGAAGGCTGGAAATGCCAGGTCGGGTACCCCTGTGAGCCCTTGCTGGGAGCGGTCCTGGGGCCTTCTTGGGCTGCCTTGGGGGGCTCTAGGTCACTCCTGAACCCCACTTGAACCGTCTTGGGGCCTTATTCGAACTCCCTTTGGCCGTCTGGTGGCCGCCTGGTGCGAGCCTGAAGCCATCTGGGACCCTCGTTGGCCGTCGCGGCGCGAGCTTGGAGGCCTCTGGGCGAATATTATTTAAATGCACGATGTCCGAAGGGAGTGGGGCAATCTTTGTTTCTGTGGGCCCTCTTGGGGGTCCTCTTGGATGCCTCTTGGGCCGTCTTGGGCGGTTTGGGGGGCTGTCGGTGGACCATCTTCGGCGTCTTGGAGCGACAATTCGGTGATTCTGGGCGTCTTCGGCTATTTGGAGGCATCCGGAGGCCTCTTGGAGAGCTGTCCTGAACCGTCTCGGATCACCCCCAGAGCCCCCGGTGCCCCCATGCCCCCCTCGGGGCAGCCGCCCCGGGCGCCTGGGCGTCGTGCGCGGGGATATATATATATATACATACATACATATACATATACATATACACATATATATATATATATATATATATATATATATATATATATATATATACATACATACATGCATTTATACAAACTTACATACATACATACATACACATATACCAACCTACTTATATACATATATATGTATATAAGTAAGTATGTATGTATGCATGGCTGTATGTATATATAAATAAATACATGCATGTATATATATATATATATATATATATATATATATATATATAATATATATATCGATAGATAGGTAGATATCCCCGTGGCCCGTCTTGGAGCTCTTTTGGGGGCCTCCTAAACCGTTTTGGGAACCCCTTGGGCCGTCTTGGACGCGATGCCAGCCCAACAGGCGAACGTACGAAAAATATATGCTTTCCCGCAAGAGTGGGACGATGTTTGCTTTTTGGAGCTCTCTTGGGGTGCCTCCTGGAGCGACTTGGGGTGCTTCTATGAGCCTTCCGGGCGCTTCTTGGGGGCTTCTCGGCGCCTCCTCGAGCCTCTTGGGGCCGGAAAATTGCAATTCGATGGTGGTGTTCCTCCTCTGGGGCCCTCTCGGGCCCGTCTCGGGGACTCTTCGAGTAGAGGGTTTACTACATACTTGAAAATGATCATAATTGAACGGGGAAACTCATTTTGCTTAGATTGTTTTGGGTTTGGGGGGATGGGGGCGTGTGCGCGATTTGCACGCCCAAACAAGATGATTTCACGATTCCGAGTTTGGCTGTCGGAGGCCGCGACGCAAGAACACGAACAACGCCGACATTCACCGAAGTTCAGTGCATGCGTCGCATAGAGTGCATATGCGAATGCGTTTGACGGAAGCCGCGCGCAAGGCGCGCCCAATGCGACACTATTGAATTAAGAATGAGCAACCACGTCGAATGCGACAACCATGCGCAACTGCAGGTGCCGCGAGATAGGTGCACACCAAAAGAAGACAGGGGTTCCCACTGGGAAGTGTGTGTGTGTGTGTGTGTGTGTGCGTGCGTGTGTGTGTGTGTGTGTGTGTGTGTGTGGTGTGTGTGTGTGTGTGTGTGTGTGTGTGTGTGGTGTGCGTGCGTGCGTGCGTGCGTGCGTGCGTGCGTGCGTGCGTGCGTGCGTGCGTGCGCGCGTGTGTGCGCGCGTGCGCGTGCGCGCGCGCGCGGAGGGGGGGGGGGGGGGGGGGGAAGGGGGGGGGGGGGGCGGGGGGGGGGGGGGGGGGAAGGGGAGGGGGGAGGGGGCGACGCGCTGGGGCGCTCAGCGTGGCCCAAGACGGCTCCAAGAGCGCCTCGGAGAACCCGAGACGAGCTCCAAGATGGCTCAAGATAGCTTAAGATGCCTCAAGATGGCCCCGAAGATGCTCCAAAAGGCCTCAAGACCGCCCCAAGACGGCTCCATGATGCCATATAGCCCCCCAAGGAGGCCTCCAAGATGCAACAATCATTCCAAAACCTAGAAAAGAAAATGATGAGCGTTGGCTTCTCGCCGTTTCGCTTTTCGATGGCCTTCTCGCCATTTCGTTTTTTTTGAAGCGCATATAATGAAACATACCGGGCGCCCGAACACGGCGGCGCGTCTTACCCGCCATTGCCCTGTCCTCGGCCTCGAGAACGGAGGCCCCCCCCTTAAAAAGGCGGGAACACAGCAACTCAGATGTTGTCATGGTGAAACGCGGTGAGACATAAAAATTTTAGGGTGCGCCCCCCCCCCCCCCCCCCCGCCATCGCGGGGCGGCCTTGCCCCCTGGGGCGCGGGCGGGGGTCGGCGGCGGCGCCGCCCCCGCGTCGTTTGCGATTTAGAAAGAAAGCTCGGACAATTCCCATTAGCAACCATAGTCGCTACTATATTCATTGCGTTTCGCCAAAAACACCCGCACTACCTTGTAACATAGGGTGCGACGCCTCCTCGCGCACGCCACGCTACGTTGCGACGCGTTACAAAGCGACCCCGCAATGCCCTTCAACACCCTGCAACGCAGACGCCCGCGGCACCCTGCAACTCAATGCAAAACAGCGGCGCGCCGCCATGCGAAGCCATGCAATGCTGCGCGCGCGGCTGCGCAGGGTCTTGCAATGCCCTGCAGCGGCCTTGCAACCCCAACTGCCTCCCGCGCATGCATCGATCATGTGGTTCTCCCCTCTCTTAAAAGACTCAGGGGGGGGGGGGGGGGGGGGCGCGGGGGGGGGGCGGGCGCCGCGAGGGGGGGGAAGGCGCGGCGGAGGGCGGGCTGTGTAGGGCCGCGCGTTCGGTGACATTCGAGGCGCTGGGAAGGGCCCATCGAAAACTCCGAAGTGCATTGCGGAAAGCTGCGCGGATACACTCAAAGAACACACCAAAACGAGGCCGCAAGGAGGGGGGCCACCCACGGCGAATGGCGGGCCCGCGACAAACCGCACCAAAGACGGCCCACAGTATCATGGGGAGGCGCGGCAACTTGCACATTGCAATCGGGGTCTATGCGTGCCCGCTTGGGGCCCGCTTGCGCCCCTCTCGGCGCCCATTCCGGGCCCTCTTGAAAATTGATCAGGGCACCTTGGAGCTGCGAGCGCCGTCCTCGGGCGGCGGGGGCGGCGGGGGCGGAAGGGGGGGCAGAGGGGGGGGGGCGCGGGGAACAGGAGCGGGCGATGGGTGGACGCGGGCGGGACGGGGTTCGGGCGCGGGAAGAGCGCGGGGATGAGGGGTGAGGGGAAGGAGGGCTGCGGAAGGAGATGGCGGGTAGAAGGGCGCGGGGACGGCGGGAGAGCAAATGGGGGGCGACGGGGCAAAAGGGACGCGCAAGTAGCGACATGAGGGCCGGCGGGAAGCGAGGCGACGAGATATGATGGGAGGTGGCGCGGCAGGGGTGGGAGGAAAGGGGGCGGGGGGGGCGACGGCAGGTTCTTGCAACCCGCCCATGGCCCGAGAGGGCCTTAGATGATCCCGCGAAGGCCCAAGAACGCCTAGAGACCACCTCTGGAAGAGGCTCAACAAGGCACCGCAAGGGCCCCATGGCCAATGGGGGAACGATGGGGGGGGCGATCGCTTTCGGGAAGCATCGGGGCCCGATTGGGGCCTTTTCGGCGCCCGCTTAAGGCGCGTTTCGGGATCCTCATTGGGGCACGCGTGGGCCTATCTTGGCGGCATCACTGTTACGATGCACGACGGTGCGCTGCATTATGCTGCACGGCCATGGTCAAAGCACCTCGGCTAGGCAATTTCTCTGGATGGGCTGGCGAGGGCACGCGAAGCGCCGCGACGCCCAGACGCAAGGATGCCCCAAGATGCCCCCCCGAAGCCCCCATTAGGCACTCAAGAGGCTCTAAGAGACCCCCGCGAGGCAGACACACCAACCCAAGACGCCCACAAGATGCCACATGAGGCACCAACACTGCCCCCACGACGCTTCACAACTGCTCCCAGGAGACTCCCGAGAAGTCCACCCCGAGACCCCAACGAGCATTCAGCAGCCGCCTGGCCCACAACCCAGACGCGGTGGCGGGACGGGCCGCAGGCCATTTTCTACGCGGCAAGGCGGCTTTGCATGCGCAAGGAAAGTTACCGCACACAGTACAGTCTCAATGCATCGATGCCGACTGCCAGCATGCAAGCATCAAAGAAAAACATGACACTATAAACCATGGTGCGCCATTGCCTCCCGCAGCCGCGCGTATACTTGCAGCTCCGCTTGCTCCTCCGACCGCGCCCTGCCAAACGTCGCTGAATGCGACCTGCTGCCCCTGTATTCGAGGCCATGCGGTAGCTCTGCAACCCAGTAGGGCGAGCGCATCAGCGGCTCGACCAAACAAAATTGACACGTCAGCGGAACGCGGCTGCAATCGTGAGCGCGAGCGCCAACGGCAACGCTGGCAGCTGGCTCGGGTGGAGTGTCTGGCCCTGGAGGGGCTGACACACTTGGTGAAACTGGTGGCTCAGGGCCAGGGCCAGATCCAGCATCGCCAACTCTGGAGAAGCAGGCGGGTCGGGCAACGCAGGCGGGCCAACCCCTAGACAATCGGCAGATTGATCCCACGGAATGAACACTGGGCCGTCCGAGTTTTCCTCGTCAGAGGTTAGGAGCGTAGGGTGGCGGACCTGCCCCTGGTCACCGTTGGGACTAAAAATGCCCCCAGGCGGCGACTGTCCACACACGCCCTTCACTGGTGACAGGAAGGGGCTCGGCGGAGACGGCGAGGGCGCTCGAGGGCGCCTGCTAACTTGGCTGCGCACGGGCGGGCTCTTCTTTCGCACTCTGCCCGGCGGGCGAGATGCAACCTCCGCGTCGGCATGCAGCTTCAGCTGCTCGACGCCGTGGCCATCCTCTCCCTCGCCCAGCGCCTGCCCCGCGGGGCAAGCCCCGAGTGGATAATCCACCTCATTGCTGGCCAGTGCAACCAATTCGGGGCGCGCTTCTGCTCGATGCTGTTCGGTTACAACTCCGTCGTGCAAACCAGGGTCAGAGGCATCGCTGTCTACATCGTCTTGATCACGTGCGCCCCCGTCGTCTGACTGTCTGAGCTTTTCCGCTCGCCTCGGGCACCTTTTTCTCGATCAATGCTTTCACTGCTGATATGGCTGCCTGTCTCTCTGGCTCTGTGGCGCCACTGGCATTGACCGCCGACGCTGCCGCGTCGATGTGCGACGCCCCACTGGGCACCTTTAGATCTAGCAAGTGTTTTGCAATGCTTTTGAGCAGCGGTGCAGGCCAGAGCGAGAAATAACTGCGAATTGCGCATCGGAGCACACCAAATGCCTCCCCCCACGCGGAAACGAACCCTGGATTCATCGCCTTCTACGTGAACGCCAAGTTCGACGTCCCAACAGATGTAATAGTCCAACGATGGCGGAGCTGTTACCTCGACCCGCTCAGGGCCGAACCCAAACCGCAGTGCGCCTTCGGACTCTTCGACCATCTCCAACAATAACAAGCCCTTCGGCGCCACTTGAAGGATGTAGTAGTAATTCATTTCGGAGTCCGACACTATTGTATGAACCTTGTACAACGAGGACAACCACAAAAAACTCCCAATGATCACTGTCAACGGATAACAACACTTTGAACAGGAATGTTTGGTTCAATTCGAACTTGCCAGGGCTTGTTGACCGCCATTTAGAACGAGCGTTCACCAGCTCATCGACGTCAAAGGTGAGCAAAGATGTTGCATGCGTGGAGCCTCCAAAAGTATGCTCATCTAGTGTAAGCGAATCTGACATGGACGCGACATCTTCGGGCGACAGGTCAATGTGGGCAGAATAAGGGTACCTGTGCTTCAGAGTAGCGACCCCTAGAGCCATGAGAGATGCGCCGCAGCGGCTCTTGTGGCGAGCCGCCCGCGACTCGTTGCCCCTCGCGTCGTTGAAGTACAACTGGGGAGAGACGGGCATGCAAACCGCAGAGGGCATTGCGCGCGCGTGCGCTTGCGCACAGACGCACACATTGCACGAACGACGCAACGGGCCCCTACGGCACCCCACAACGCCACGCATAGATGCATGAGGCAGCCACGGTATGACACGAGTGCCACAATACGCACACCGGGCGTTACAGTGTTGAATAAACCTTGCCATGTGACGGCTCAGAAGCTCATAAAATGCACAAGTGCACTCACAGCGCTACATGCATGAGAACGCGCACGGCAAGCGTGCGCTCACATAATGCTGCGCCCGCGCTACATACGTGGAGGACCCACCGCAATAGCAAACCATAGACGCACCGCCTCCAGCGATAGACTGCTACCCATATGCTCAAATAGAGAACGTATGTGTTGCCCCAGGCGGTCAGTCATGCGATGTCCACTTGCCTGCAACATACTGAACAACTCTCGAAAACAAAAACAACTGTTTCTCTGATAAACAACGTGTTGGCGAGCTCCGCGTGCAAAGGGCTTTGCTTTGCGAACGCTCTAAGAAAAAAACGCGAGATCCCACACCTTCTGCGCATGGTCGATCGCCCTCTGCCGCGTTTCGTCGGAATCTGCCAGAGCACCCGCCCGCGCCCATGGGAATGTTGAAGGAGTGAGAGAATGCCCAACCAGCTGCCTGCAGTGCACAAGTGCCTGCCTGACATGCGTTTACCAGGAGGAAGTGCAGCTCGTCTGGGTCATCATTAGATGCAACCGCGCCATCTAGTGTAATGGGGAAAATCGACAGTCTCTGTCAGCCCGATGTACACGAACGTAAAGCACAGCTGCAACGCGTCAGAAAGCGCAGGCATGACCATGCTTCGCACCCACTCCTGGGAGAATAAGCACCAAACCGCGAAAGCCAAAACAGCGCCCCGTCATCTATTAAACCCTTTGGAAAGAAAGAAAAACACGCCAACTCCGCCACCGTGCCTCGAGGCGCGAAACGGAGTTGCATCCAGGCGTCTGGTGCTCTCTGTCTTGAGTCCTGTGCTCTAGGCTGATGAAGGCTGTGATCCCAGATTACTACATGCTTGACGCTTCGCGTACCTTCACCAGCCCATTTAGAGGAGATGCCCAGGCGAGTTGCCTTGGACTGAGAGGGCTCGTTAAACGCACATCTGCCTCTATGAAACACTACACGAATGCACAACGCTTATACACTACTCTAATACACGACCTGCATACACCACACACACGCACCACACTATTTCATACTGCGCCAATTAGACTACGCTCGTACGCTCCGCTAGTGATCTTCATTAATGCACTACGCCAGCACGCTACACTAGTACGCTACACGAGGACGCTACAATGAGACATTACACAACAACTCCCTGCGGATTTGCTACACCGACGTACTACGCCAATTCACTGCACTAATACAGCATCACATGCACTACGTTGTGTTGCACGGTTCCAAGAGCCCAAGATAACCGTGAAGTCACGGGGCTTCCCAAACGAAACACCAAATGGGTCAAAACCAATCAAACACTTGATGGACATCAATATCAATTGTCGTCCCGCCTTTTCGCTTCCGGTGGCTTCCCGAAACCCCAGGGTTGCCTATAGGTAGCAAGAGAGCCCCAAGACGGCCCCAGAGTCGAGCAATAAGTATCGTGTGGTAAAAGACGCGCATTCAACTTTGCGTTTTCCGTGTCGTGTATTTTGCGTCGGTTATTAAGTATGGTGTAACGGTACAGTATTGGAGGTTGTGTTAGCGTAGTGTATGCGTGTAGTGTATTAGCCTAGTGTATGAATGTAGTGTACTAGTGTAGTGGGCCTTGCGCTGTATTAGTATGGTGTATTGGTATAGTGTGCCAGTAGAGTGTACAAATATAGAGTAATTAGAGTCGTGCGTTCGTTTAGCGCCTTGAGTGGCAATCCGCTTGGTGTAGAAGATTGAGAAGTCTCTCTAGATTGATCAATTTCGTATAATATATGTAATGTGGTACATTTTGTGCCATATATTCAATGCAACGCATGTCGAGTAGCATCTTAAGTGCCGCAAATTTGGTGACGTGCATCACATGTAATGTGTTATTAAGTCTACGGTACGAAGTGTGATGGATTAACCACCGTATATAAAGTTTAGTGTATCACATGTAGTGTATAAGTTGTCGCATCCTAAGTATGCATCGTGCTATTTGCGTGGTGTTGTTAAATGTCATAACTTGCGCGTCGCGTCTTGCATGTTGTGTGTTAAAATGCGGTGTGCGAAGTGTCGTTTGCAACTTGCCATGTGTAAAGCGTCGTGTTTAAACCGTTGCGTATATTGGATGGTGAGTACGGAACGACGTACACCCATTGCCACATGCGATTCGTCGTGCATAGACCCTTGTAAAGTCTTGTGTCTTAAGTGCAGCGTGTCAAATGTAGTTGGTTGAGTGCTGTGTATACACACAGCGTCGTGTCTCAAGCCTGGACTATGAGTAAAGCGTCGTGCTTTACAGCTCGCGCATGAGATGTCGCGTATCAGCTGTCGCGCAGGGTCGCGCATAACCGTGCAATGAACTGTAGGGTCCCAAATGTCGCGAAGTAAGTGTTACACCTCAGTTGCCACGTATTAAGTTTCGCGCGTTAAGTAATGCGCATGACATGTCGCGCGCTGAATGTAACGTAAAGTGTGTTAGTATGGGGTAACGCATTTGCGCTTTGTACTCGTGTGAAGTGTCAGCGTCGTGCATCAGCGTAGACGTGTCGCGCGCATTAAAGGTCGAGTTTGTCTGCGCGGCTTAGAACGCACGATGCTTTGGCAAGAGAGCCGGTGTAGCATGCCGCACAGCAGCGCGTCGCGCAACAAACAAACACCACGCGATGGGGGGCCCGAGAGGAGCCCGCGATTGCCCCGACGGGGCTCCCTGGAGGAGCCTTGAAATGGCCCCAAGTGGCCCCAGGAGCACCCCAGGACGGCCCCGAGAGGACCTTAAGAGAGCCAGCTTGCCGTCAAGATGGCGATCTTCGTTCAGAACGAGGCGGTCTTGTCGGGGCCGCCCAGAAGCCGCGGGAATGCCGCTAAAAGCCCACATGCGGGCCCCAGGATTGGCCCAGGAGGGCCTTGAGAAGGGCCAGAATGATACCCTTTTGCTGTCAAGAGGGCGGCCGTTGTCCGGACAGTAGGTGGTTCATCCCGCGGCCCTCTCGGCGCCCTCTGAAGGCTCCTTCAAAGCCCCCATTGGCTCCTGAGATGGGGCCGGAGAGGGCCCCGAGGAGATCCCAGGAAGGCCTTGGGGCGGCCCCAAGAAGGGCGCCAAGATGGCCTTCTTGATGCCAATATCGCGGCCCTCGTCCTCAACAGCAGGGCCCCCGTCCTGGGACGACCTTGAAACGGTGGCAAAATATGCACCAAGATTGGCCCAGAGGGAGGGGGGTGGCGGGGTGAGTGGAGCGCCCAGGGCGCCACCTTGCTGCCAATGGAGGTCCTCGGCGTTTAGCAGCAGGGGCGCATCTTGGTGCCACTTTTGGAACCTTCCTGGGCCCCCTTAGGATATTCTTGCGACCCTTGATTACCCCCGCCCCTGGGGCCCTCAAGGCTGCGTCGCAGCCTCGAGAGCACCCCGAGAGGCCGCCAGGGACGCGATAACATCATGACGAGCATGTGCTCAGCAGGTTGGTGGGGTGTCAGAGCCATTGCAAGGGGTCGCAAGGCAGTTTCCATGACATTGTCGAATTTCGGATGTATAGACACGGTCGTTTTGCAATGTGATGTTGGCGTCTGCTTTGCGGGGCATTGTAGGGTCGGTTTGCGCGGTATCGCAGGGCAGCGCAAGGTCCGCGCGGCATGTTTGCATTTATTTCTGCGGGGCATCGCATGGGTTGTTGCGAAACCCAGGGGGGTGCAGGGATAGGTTTAACATGGCTTGGAACATAGAGTAGCGAAGTCTCTAAACCATACGCCCAGCAGGCTGGTGAACTGTTTCCGTGCGCCCCCGCGCGCTCGCGGGCTCGGCCGCGCGGATATTCAAGAGGCCGAATGGCACCGAGAATGGCCGAGAGAAGGGCGGGGCCCACAACCGCCCAGGCCCGAGAGGCCTCCGAGATTGCCCGAGACCGCCCCACTACGTCCAACATAGCCCCAACATTGCCCAAGAAGCTTCCGAGCGGCAACTGGGCAGCTCCAATAAGCCCATCAAAAGGGCACCACCATGGCACTATCAGGTAGTTCCTTTGCGCTTGCCTGTCCCACCAGCCCCCTGGGTGCAGGTGGCCTAAGGCGCTTCATGTTCTAACCCCCCCCCCTTTCCCTGCTCGGGAAGTGAGCCCCCCCCCCCCCCCCCCCCTTCCCATCGCCGCTTCTAGGCGGGCTCCCCCGCGAGGGGTCAGAGCGTCCAACATGGCCCAAGCTAGCTTCAAGAGGGCTTTAGCGAGCCCGAAATGTCCCGCGATCGCCAAATATCTACATCAACATGGCTCAAGATAGCCTCCAACGCGTACCCAAGAGGCCATGGCACGCCCCCAAGACGGTGTCAAGCGCCTTTCGAGCCCAACAAAAAAAAAAAAACACCCCAAGAGACCAACATGGTTTCAAGGCTTAAGGAAAATCAAGGTGGTTTGCCGTTTCGTTTTTGTTCGCGTCCGATTGGCTCTCGAGGCGTCAAGATGGCCCCAGGATGGCGCAACGCAGCCCCGAGAGAGGCCCATGAGGGCACCCCGACGACCCCAATGGCGCCCAGGGGTGCACCAAGAGCGGCCCAAGATGACCCCGAGGCGCCTGCGTTTGGTTTCCGACGGGGAGGGGGATGGACGCTAATTTTAAGACCAACCTCTGGGCGAGCAAAGTGTCTCCACACGGCCCCAAGAAGCATCCCAGAACCCTCAGACGAGCCCCAAGAGGGCCCCGCGACCCCCCAAACGAGCCCCAGGAGAGCCTCAAGAATGTCCCAAGAGATCCCCAAGAGAGCCCCGACAGAGCCCCACGGGGAGCGCGAGAAAATCCGTAAGATGACCCCAAGAGCCCCCCATTAACATCTCGCAGGAACATGCGCCCAAAATTGGATTGTTCATCCTTCTTGTCAGTTTCCTTTTCTTCCGACCTCCTTTCCGCTTCCCCCCTCAGCATCGCCCCCCTCGTGCCGCGTAGAATCGAAACACTTGCGCCCGCGGCGGCTTCGCGGGATGCGGGGGGGGGGGGGGGGGGGGGGGGGAGCGCATGTACGAAGGGGCCACCATAGAATAGAACACCCGATCTCACGACGGATTCAAGTGGGGGGGGGGGTCGAACGGGACGGCTTGGCGCATTGACCCCCGCCTTAAACTTCAATTTGGGGCCAAATGTTGCCCTTGTTGTTGCTGAATACGGCCGCGCAACTGCATGCGCCCAGCCGTTCCTGATTTGCCCGCCCCCGTGCGGGTCGTTTCTAGATGGGCTGGTTGGGGCGCGCGAAGCGTCAAGAAGGTGCTGGGGCCCTCGCCTCCTCGAGCTTCCGACGCTCCAAGACGGACCGCGAGGCCATAGAGACCGTGGCAAGGTGACGCAGCACGCCCCTATGAAAAACACGGAGGGCGGCCCAAGCACCATAACGGCACAAGAAGCGCCGACGACTGCCCAAGAAAGCCCCAAGGGAACCCCAACAGAGGCCCATGAGTGAGAGGGATCACAAACCAACAAATTGAAACTCCCGTTTCAGAAAGCCCCCAGGACGCCCAAAGAGGCGCCCACGACACCCCAGGAGGCCCTCAAAAAGCAAAGCACAGCCCAACCTATGCCCCAATATTATGCCCCATGCCTCAAAACTGTCTCCAAGAGGCCCCCGACGGGGCGGTTGCAATACCTCAGCTGGCAGCCAAACCCAGGCGCGGTGGCGGGACAGGCCGAAGGCCGCTAGATATACAGGATGGCGAAGTAGAACGCACGCTGACAGGCACGCGAGCGCCAAGGTGAAGGCAGGAAGTAAGACGAGGGAAGAGAAGATGCGAGGTGCTGAGAAAAAGAAGTGCGGTGGTGTGTGTGCGTGTGTGTGTGTGTGTGTGTGTGTGTGTGTGTGTGTGTGTGTGTGTGTGTGTGTGTGTGTGTGTGTGTGTGTGTGTGTGTGTGTGTGTGTGTGTGTGTGTGTGTGTGTGTGTGTGTGTGTGTGTGTGTGTGTGTGGGGGGGGGGGGGGGGGGGGGGGGGGATCGCGACCGCCGTGCCTTAGTCAAAGCGGGGACCCAACGCAGAAGGGTCGGGAATGGCTTGGCGCTGCGTAGGGCAGAGCAGCACCGCATGCATTCGGATGGCGAAGCGCTACGCGGTCCTGGACAGAAGGGGGCATGGCCGAGAGGAGTGCCGACGACCCGATCAGACGAGCTTAGCGATATAAGAATGCCCTCGGTAGACCTGATAAAAGAGCAGGGGGCGGTGGGGGGTAGGGTAATGCTGCGTCGCGAAGCGCAGGGTGTAATGAATGGACGTAGATCGGAGTAGCACCACACAAAGTAAAGCGGACAGAGGGAGGCCCAACACATAATACATGTACGCAACCATGTACATATATCAAGGTGTATACACACGCGCCAAGGTCGACGGCACTTGAGTCGGCATCACTCATTGCGCTGCACCTCAAGTGAATGATAATGCAAGCCATCTGGGCGTAGGCGGCCCCAAGCGTTGGACATCCAAGCCCCGTGCTTCCCCCTTCGGGGGAAGGGCGCGCCCCGCCCCCCCCCCCCCCCCCCTCCCGACCCCCTCCCCTGGCTCTGGGCGGGGTTCCCCGCTATCGACCAGAGCGCCCTAGATGGCCCAAGGTGGCTCCAAGAGGGCCCAGAAGAGACCGCGATGACCTCCAAGATGTCTCAAGATAGCGCAAGATCGTCCAATATGGCTCCTGGTGCGCACCAAGATGCCCCAAGACCGCCCAAAGACGGCACCCAGACCCCCCATCCGTCCAGACTTCATCACCTGTGGGCTCTGCATTATTTCGCTCGGCTTGGTTGCCCCCTTCTTTGCGTCCGCGTCCCCGTGATGACCTCAACTCGCTTGGGCGTCGGTTCTGGATGAACTGGCGGGGATGCACGCGCGAAGCGCCACGGCGAACGCGCAGGTCGATCTCGCGAGAACCCTTGTAGGCCAACATTGCGATTTAATGCCCGTCTCCTGAAGGTCCGACCACAGGACGTGAAACCGCAGAGTGCGCCCTGGCTCCGAATGATTCTCGATGAACTCTTTGTGGTGGGCCTTCGGGACGTCTCAAGCTGGGAACGGAGCATATTTTGGTTAAAGCTGGACAGAAGTATTGTCAACACAGTCTGCTTGAAACAAAATTCTTTGCGCGAGTCATCGTCGCCCCTGTCTGGTGTGCCGGCGGAGCTCCTATTGGCTATTACCAAGGGGTCTACTCCAGCAATGTAGAACTGCATTATCAAGGCTGCGAGAAGAGTGTGCCACATTTTGTCGAGGTGCAAATCTGCGTCCCATTTTGTCCACCACATTCGCGTTTCCACTCGATTGTCCTGCGCCCGATGCTGAAAATGATTGCAACAATCTAGTCATCACCTTATTGTCGCGCAGAGCTCCATCGACGCTCAAGCCATGATCCCAAGCGATGGCGGGCGCAAAATCATGTATAATTGGATGGCGCAGGCCCAGCTTCTGCACCAGAGCGATCGTTTCCGTTGCCTCTCGCCAAAATCTGCCTGAGCCGCATGGCGCACGCCTGCATTTGTGCACCGGAAGCACGTCCATTGCAGCTTTGATGCCATGCTTGACCCCTCGCATGCTGCGAACGCACAACTTACTTATCCGATGGGGTGGGTCTCGGAAAAGAAAAAAACATGCAGCGCGCGCCACAATACAACAGCCACCACCACAAAATATACCCAGTCGACCCCTCGTCTGCCATGAAGACAAGAGAACGGACTGCCCCCTTGCCAGCTTCCCATAGAGCTGGGTCCAGCACCCACGTGGACTGTCCTGTGCGCGCGCCCCAATTGTAGAACTGGCGTACATTATCGCCCCACGCGCGCAACGCGCGCGGTCGCGGACTATCTCGACACAACGGGACCCATACGCGAGCGTTCTCATAGGGGAACACTTGGAACATTACCGACACAACAGCGCAACGCAACACTTTTGTAGCCATCCCGGCACGTTTTTTCAACGACTTCCCACGAGTTCCCTGTTTCTGCATAGCTTTACTGAGGTTCGCGACTGCTTGAGAAACGTCAAGCGTAGCTGTTTGATCTGGTAACGCCTGCAGCGGGAGAGCACTGAGCACGCCGTTGCTATGGGATTGTATGGCAAGGACTTCTCTGCACGCAACCCTGGACGCACCAAACGCAACGATGTCAGACGCGAAGTGACGTTATGCCGCAATGTCGCTTCCACTGCGGCCTTGCGGTGTAGCCTAGACTTGAGCAAAGACATCATGACCATCTTTCTGACCACCACCCTTTGGTAAAATCTGCAATGGTCGCGGTGCGCAACTTCCTGTGCAAAGCACTGCCCGACGCCATTGCACGGCAATGAAAGGACAGCGGGCGCAAGCAAGAACGAGCGGCGGCATGCACGCGCTACGCTCATTGCGCGATGCTCCTGCACGCACCACACTCTATAGAACAATGCGCGCACGCACGCAAATTTTGGCACTGCACCTGCGTTGCGTTGCATGGGCCACCGACGACGCCACAGCAACAATAAACGCAATTGCTAGCTGGCAGCTGTACCAGAATCAGCACCACGAAGACTCTTGCGAATAATGCGAGGGCGGCCCCGACAACCAACTGCAGATACAAGGCCCCGCCCCCCTGCCCCCTCACTATTGTGCCACCTACGATTACGACTACTACGATTGCGACAGTAACGACTCCATTGTCTATCAGTTCCTACTCCATTTGACGCGTTGCCATTATGATGTTGTGTTGCTCTACCCTACTCTAGTTTACCCAGCGTTCCGCGTCTCGACTCTGTGCCGCGCTGGTTCAAAGCGATCGAACCTAGTTGTTCTGCAATCTAGGCTGCGCTGCGCCAATTAACATGTCTAGCTTGATCTGCGCTACTCAACACGGCTCGATTAGTCAGTACCCCGCGCTATTGCATTGCAAAATGTTTAGATATCGTTGTTCGTTGCGCAATTTGAAGCGACGGTGCTCTACTCTTGTTTACGATGGCGTATATTGTACATCACCACTACTACTACCGCCGTTGCCATCTATGGTATTCCATCTGCACAGTCATCCTACCCCCGTCATGCTCGAACACACACCACTCTGCGACACTCTAGGTTGTACTAGTCGGGTATGCAGTATGCCCTGGCGCGCCCCATGCTACATTACACCGCTGGATGCTACGATGCGGCAATGTGCGTGTTACTGGCATGGTGTTGTTAATATGCCAGTCTCCGAGCCGCGGTGCACTGATCGCGGTCGCCTCTACGCCGCCACATGACTTGATCTAGCCTTCTGCCACGGGCCCGCCTGAGGCCTCGCTGGAAAACACCACCGTAGTCAAGATAACCATGAATAAAACGGCGTGGGCAAACTGAGGGGCAATGCAGCGCACACGTAAAGAAATGTGCACATATATCAACCACATCGGGAACTTGCAAGTGAGCGCCAATACGCCAAGGTGAACATGGCCGCGCAACGCCAGACCCGAGATCCTGTGATCGCACACAGTGGGGCAGCGTTGCTAAGAGTGGGCTGGGCCTCTATAGGCCAGCTTATTCGGGGCGCAACGGGAGAACGCCACTGTTCAGACATGTCGGCACCAATTACGCGTGCCAATCGCCGCAGCCAGCGGCTGGCCCGATCACGCGGATCAGGCGTCGAAGAACGACGTGAAACGCGCGACGTCACAATTATGTCCGACAGTTGCAAAGCACAGGAGGCGCATGCTCATGTCAACCCCCGCGCCCGTTGCATTGCCCCTCCATTGCGATGCCCACTCATCTGGTCGCCCGTCATACCCCCCTTCCCCACCCATCACCCCGCATGCCCTGGAACAAAATATCCTCGGACCTGCTGTAACCAGTGCGTCTGGCTAGAAAACGATTCACCGCCACACGAAGCATTTCAAATGTGAGCCCCCAAGAAGCCATAACCCGTCGCAACCATAACGACACTCAATGTTGGTTGCCTTCCCGCCTGTTCGCCCCCGTCGGCTTGCCAACGCCTCGAGATGGCCTGGGGATGGCCAAAGAGAGCCCCGCGAGAGGCTCCAGAGAGCACCAAGACTGCACCAACGTCGTGTACTAGGCAGCGCATCGTAAAGTGTCGCGTGCAAAACGTCGCGTGCTCAGCGTTGTGCATTAAGCAAGCGTCGCGTAACGATGTGCCATTAGCGGCCGTAATAGCGCGGGGCCGTTGCGTCGTGCAGTAGCGCAGGTTGATTACGCAATGGGTTCGTGTAGCGCATTGGCGCCGTGCAATTCGTGGTGTATTAGATTAGCGTGTTAGCGTAGTGTGTTCGCATCGTGTTGTGCAGTAGTGCATTCGCTTGGCGCGTGCTGTGGTAGCAGATTTAGCGTCGTATCTGTCGTATTCCATCTAGTGCAGCTTATACCGTGCCTTCAACTTAATATAAGATCGTGTACCACCTGTAGTGCAAAGTCTTTCGCGCCTCATCTTCAGTGCCACGCGCGTGGCGCACTGTAGCACATGTAGTGCATTTAGTGTAGCGTAAGAACTGTAGTGTACCAAGTCTCGTGTGAAAAATGTAGCGCGTTAACTGCAATGGGTTGACCATCGCGTTTAAAATGTCGTGTCTTACGCGTCGTGCCTTTTATTGTCGCGTATTAAGCGGAGTGTCTTAGGTGTCGTGTCTTGAGTGGCGCGCGCAAAACGTCGCTTGCAAAGTGTCGCGTATACGGTGTAAATGTCGCGCGCGGGATGTCGCGCGCAAAATGTCGATATGTATAATGGGCCGAGCGCCGTGCGCTCAGTCTCGCGTACTCAGTCTTAGTCTTGCACAGTCGTAATACAATACCATTGCCGCGGCTGAAATGTCATATATTTAATGTCGTGTATTATGTGTAGCGCACGAGCTATAATGCATAACGCGTTGTGCTTAAGTGTCGCGCACGAAAGCGTCGCGCATTAAATGCCGCGCATTACCGCGCATTAAATGCAGTGCAAGAAGTGTCGTGCAGTTCGTTGTTTTAAACAATGTCGCGTAACATGTGCCGCGCGTCAAGCGTTGCGCGCTGAGCGTCGCGTGCGAAAAAAAAAAAAAAAAAAAACGCGTTAAGTGCCGCGTAGAGTGCGCCAGTGTGGAGTAGTGTGTTCGAGCGATGCATTTGCGCGGTGCGCTAGCGCAGTGGATTCGCGGAAAAGTGTCGCGCGATAGAGATCGAGCGTTGAACGTCGCGCATGAATGGTTCCGACGTAAGTGTCGCGCACAGCGCGATAGCGCGGACTAATGTTGTCGCGCGGTGTATTAGTGCGGGGTAGGTGTGCAGTGTATTAGTATATTGTGTTCGCGTGTTGTAATGTATTAATGTAGCGTAATGTATCAGATCCTGCATCCCCCTACGCATGGCTACTTGCCCCCATTTTATGGTCAAGGTTGCTCGAAGGTTTAAACGCATCGCGCGTTCTCTTTTGAATAGCACGATCCCCCCCCCCCCCCCATCCGAAGAATACCAAACGATATCCTCGGGGCACCAGACGCACCCCGACTAATCCTCCATATTTCCAACAACCCAACGAGATCCCAAAGAATCTGGATGTCCTGAGCACGTGCGACTGAACCTTGAAAATCCTGCATATCCCTGTGGGATCCCGAGGAACCCAAAGGTAATCTGAATAGTTATCTCGACGAGGATGAGGAAAACGTGCAGAATCCGATTGAATTCCTGGACATCCTGAAGACGCGTATAGGAACGCTCAGAAGCCCTGAGCAGTTCCTAAGAACCGAACCCTGATACATCCTGAGGAATCCAGATGAATCCTGAAGAGTCCTGACGTACAAGCAGACACCCAAGTAAACTTCCCATATGCATCCCAGAAGACCACCACGTTTCGAAGACGCCTCTGGCCCACGAACCAGGCGCGGTTTAGAATGGGCCGCGGGCCTACGAACCCAAAGAGCGCCCAAAGGAGGCCAAGGAAAAAAAACACAAAATCTAAGTAAAACTGCAATTATGAGGATTTTCAATTCTGTGCAACTATCACTTCTCAAAGCTCTCTTGGGCCGTCTTGGGCCCCTCGTGGGCCGTCCTGGAGCTTCCCGGGGCTGTATTGGGGCCCTTTGGGGCGCGTCCTGGGTCGTATTAGGGCGGCCTTGGGAAGCTTCTGAGGTCGTCAAGCACGGATCAACAACGAAAACAAGCAATATGTTTAAAATATACGTTTTACGGCGGGAATGGAGTTATTTTGGCCCCTTGGGGCTCTCTTTGGGGCCCTATTGGGGGTCGCTTGGGGTGCATCGGGGGCTTGTGAAGCCGCCTTGGAGGCCATGTTGGGCATTTGGGAGCGACCTTCGGGCGCCCCGGGCCTGTTCTGGAACCTCTTGGGGCCTCCCTGGCATCGTCTGGCGACCTTCTGCGAGGCCCCGGGCCTCCCCGATGGGCCCTGGGACCCATATTTGCGGTAGCGGCGCCGGTCCCGGGCGCCTGGGCCCGGCGCGCCGGCATACGTATAAAAGCTCCATCGCCCCCGTCAAGCTAGCTCCCCCAGGGCGAAGGGCGGCCGCTTAAAGCAATGGTGGTCAGCTGTGAAGACGCGGCGAACGAGCTCGAGACTTACGCCCTGCAAGGTGCAGGCTGCGAGCTCGACATAGGGGGGCGCGAGCGGCGATCGCTGTCAGCAGTGCGCTCACGCGCGCGCGAATGCCAGGCAGAGGTAAGCACGACAACCTATCCTTCTAGGCAGCACGCGTGGCCTGCGAGAGCGCGCAGGACAGGCGCGCGCGCGAGTGCTGCCAGAGGCCCGCCGTGATAGCAGACGCCGTCATGAACCAACATGGCGATTGGCCGCGCAGGTCCGCGCGCACTGCCAACGCGCATGCCCAACCAACTATCACCTGGAGTTCCGTCGTGCGAGCGCCGAGATCTGATAACCTTTTTCAAACGAGTGAAACGCACGCTTGCTTTTGTGCACACTAGCACGAGGGCAAGAATGATGCACTTCAGGTCGCGGTGTTGTTTCTAACTTGTTGGGCGACCACTTGTTCGCACAGGATTAGCTGGTAATCTTATAAACGAGAATAACATCATCCGTACTGCCATGGAACACCTCGAGCACAATTATGAAGCCATGTTCAAAACGTGTCATGCTATGAAATATGGTCATCCCGATCATACCGAGCATTCTGAAAATCCAAAGCCAGCGCGCTACTGACCAGACTGAAGAAGACGTACCCACCTGGTGACAGCTGTTCGGTACGTATCCGTCAGCTGAGAGCGGTTTCGAAGGCCTCGAAACGCAACATGGTATGGTCACAAAACTGACGTGGGGTCATTGTACTCGCGATGCGTCGGGTACACAAGCTTTCCTATATCTGCAAAGTTACATCGCCATTTTTCATCGGGATACAGAAGCTTCCAATCAGGACAAGTCCGTCACAATCTGCAAAAAGACTAAGGCATGATACATGATCAATTGAAAGGCGTTACGTGCACGGATATGAACGGATATGAACGGGTATGAAAGCCAGGGCGCGTTACACAAAACCGCTGGACGGTGAATGCTCCACTCTCACTGATACACACTAGTTAGTATGTTACAGGTCGCTTCGTGTCTTCCAACCGGGCCCCAGGTAGCGTCCGTATCGCCGTAAGCGTGCACATACATCTGCGCAAGAGAAACAGCTTCCCAACCACTACCGGGGCAACTGACCCTGCAGGGCACGAGACCTACACTTGTACGCAGTCCTCGCGTGGGCTTTGAGCTGGCCTCTAAACCTCGGGTCCTGGCGGCCTTGACCCAAAATGAGCTGTGTGTGTGGGGGGGGAGCTGCACGGAAAAACGTGGAACATCTTCTTATTCGAGAACACATACGCACCGAGCTGCTAGTGCTGAAACTCAAGCGGCTGGAGCCCACATGCGGCTTACCCTGCATTCACTTCCAAGCCTGGACCCCAACACATTAGCACTAATTCTCTGCAAAGCTGACAAGTATGTGTGACATCGTTCGAAAGTTTCGCCCGAAACTGTGGCAATAATCTAGGTGCTAGTCTAATTTTGGTTGAAAAAACTGCACACGCACATCCACACACATGCACACACATTACACACATATCTCCATGTAATGTATAGGTTCACACACAACCCCACACACCCACACACACACACAACACACACAGAAACACACACACACACGCACCCACACACACACACACACACACCCGCACACAGAAAAATATCCACACACGTTCGCAAACATTTACACCCACACAGTCACGCACACACATTCACACACATTCACACAGACACACACACACACATTCGCACATATTAACACACACACACTCGCACACGGTCACACATACTAGAACACATTCGCCCACATTCACACACATTCGCAAACACGCACACACATTCACAACTCATCACACATTAGCACGTTCACACCTTCACACGTTCACACATTCATGCATTCACACACCTAAGCATGTTCACATTCACGCATTCACGCCAGGCACATACACACAAACGCACACACACACACAAACAAACACACGCACACGCACACGCACACACACACACACACCGATGCAACACATACATCGCATTTACACATACACCCATACACATATACACACATCGCCGCCATGCCCTGGTCAGAGCCACGCTGGGCCCTGGGAGTTGTGTACAGCCATCGTGATACCAGAAGGAGCATCGAGTAAGCTACGAAAGGGCGCGTTTCTGGCCACAGCGAGCCTCGGCCACAAGCAGGCTCCCCGACCCAGATCCAGGGAATGGTCCGACAACCGAAGCCCCTCCTGAACCCTAAGTGGCCTTTCTTTCGGCGGCTTCACCGTATAGTCAACCAGTATAGTAAGGATGCGCGATAAGGATGCAAGGGCCTTGGACGCCCATTTTGAAGCTTTTCGTGCAGGGCGCGGCCGACTAAAGTGGCCAACCATGGACCGAGGGGGCAAGGATGCAACGATACCCTTGAGAAGGTTGCCCATCCTTACTGTGCGGATTGACTGTATCCCACCTAGTGGCTCCAGCCAGGAAGAGGCCTAATTACGCCAGAGGCCTCCCAGACGGGGTCCCAGCAGAGGAAGTCGAAGGATAGCTGCGACGTCGCCGATGCATCGGCGGTGCATCAGGCGATGTATCGGCGACGTCGACGCAGAGAAGATCGGCCTCCACATCGAGCAGCGCCGCCGATGCACATCGGCGATGCGGCGCGATACCCCGACACCATCTACAACGGGCCGCTGGAGGTCTCGACCCCTCCAGTTTTCATCCCAAACGTTTTTCGACGGTCCCGCTGCCGGGAGGGAGCTCCTGGAAACCGAAAATCTGGAAAAAAGCTCACATCGTGATTTTTGCCACGACGCGAGGAGGATTTTGTTGCTCCCATCGTGCTTAAGGACCAAGTCCCAGAAATAATTTCGAGCACCCAGAAAAGTATCGAACCAGTGTCGAACGAATATCGCTTCCCACGGCCCGACACGTGATAACCCTCAAGTTCGGCACTTCCTTGGTGCTGGTGATCAAGGCTACAGTAGGTCGTTGGAACATCACGAAGAGGAGGACTGCATACGGCAGGTTCGTGTCGTGACGACGCCGGCGTTGGTTTATGACACCGCATGGCCCGTTCAACCTTGAAGGATCGGCGGCGCTTCTCGGGGGCACGCAAACATGGATTAGCGATCCATGGATTTGGCGCGCGGTTGCCGAATCCATGGGTCGGGGGAGGCGCCCTCCCCAGAATGCGGCCAATGCCGCCTCGCTCGGCCGTAGAAATCCGCGATTTTCAATGAGAACGGGACCCGTCGCTAATCCACGCCCCCTTGCGATCGCAAGGCGTCATGACGGCCCCAAGATGGCCCAACATGGCCCCACGAGAGGCCCAGGAGGGTCCCGAGACGGCGCCAGGAGCGCCCAAGAGCGCCCCAAGAGCGGCCCGAGAGGGCCCCAAGACGCCCCTTTTGGGCCTCCGAGGGGGGGGGGCTACCTTGAGCCGAGGGGGGGGGGCTACCTTGAGGCATGTTGGATCTACAGTCGACCCGCAGAGTAAGGATAGGCATCCCTCCCAAGGGTACCCTTGCATCCTTGTTCCCTGGGTCCATCCTTGGACACTTTCGTTGGCCGCGCCCCGCTCGAAAAGCTTCGAAATGGGCTTCCAAGGCCCTTGCATCTCTATCGCGCATCCTTACTCTGCGGGTTGACTGTACCTGCGATCGCTAATCCGTCCCAGGATCCATGTTTGCGATCGCCTGAGCTTCGATCGCCAGATCCCTCCACAGGCGGGCAGGAGGGGGAGGGGGCGGCGACAGGAGGGCAGGAGGGGAGAGGAAGGAGGAGGAGGAGGAGGAGGAGGCCACTCATCTCTCCTCTACATCTGGGGTCTGGCCCCACAATCTTGTCTCGCCTCACCTCTTTTCGCACCTTTTCCCTAATCAGCCCCCCCTCCCACCCAGGTCCTTGCCGGGTGGGGGGGGGCAGGAAAGGTGTGCACGGCCACAGACATCGTCTCTTTCGGCCGTTAGCAGCAGCAGCAGATGGAACGGGGGGGACGAGGGGGCCGGGAGGGAAGAGAACGGAGGGGCAAGGACGACGACGATGACGACGACGACGCCCACGAGCGGGCCTGGAATCCAATATGTCAATCATCACCCAGGGCGCCGCTGCGTGACGGGCCCCCCGCCCAGGGCACGTCTTGCCCGCCATCGCAGACATTGCCGACATCGCCTCTCCCGAGGCCATGTCCCAGAGAGCACTCAGGCCAGGAATTCGGGCAATTCGGGACGACCGTTGCGGCGGTGGGCCTAAGGTCTGGTCCGTTGCGGCGGTGGGCCTTTCGGGACAACTCGGATTTTGGGTCTCGTGGATCTTCCGCGTGGACGCCAGATCCCCACACCGGGGAAGGCGCCTCCTGAAGCATGAAGCCCAAGCTGCCTGGTTTTATCCAAGCAGGCTTGCCTGTATCAGTCCTCACTTCATCCCTAATGCACTGGTCCAGTGATGCCCCCCTCCTATGTTGCCCCAACCGGATGCACTGCTTTCCCCCTGTTTGCCCCGAATGGTTGCAATGGCTGCTCATGCTATTGCAGTAGATTCCTGTCTCTATCCAAACGGCGTCCCAACATTCAGCCATCAGACGCCACCTCATAAGTAGAGTAGGGAAGACTAGAGTAGAACAGAAAATAACAGATACAGTAGAGCCAGATATAGTAGTAGACCAGGACATAATCGTCGACTAGATATTCGAGTAGATAGGAGCCGAGTAGGTGTAGAGCAGAATAGACTAGGACTTGAATATGATAGAGAAGCATCGCCAAGTATAATGGAGCAGCAGTGACGAGCAGAGTAGGGTGAGAGTAGAGCAAACGAAGAAAAACATATATCAGGAATAAAGTATAATAGAGAACAAGAGTCGAGCCGGACAGGAGGGGAGTAGAGTAGGATTAGAGTAGCTCAGGGTCGAGCCCAGCAGTGTGGAGCAAAATAGGGTATAATAGGGTAGATGATATGGCCGAGTCGTGTAGAACAGACAGGGCTAGAGAGTAGAGTCGATTAAGGTAGAGAAGGTGCGAGCTCAGTAGAGTAGTATTAAAATGGACATAGAGTAAGGTATAGGGTAGAGCAGATTAGAGTAGGTCCGGGTAGAGTAGGTATGGTAGAGTAGAGTAGGGTAGAGTAGAGCAGCGTAGACTAGATAGAGTAGGGTAGATGGTAGAGTGAACTGGGGTAGAATAGTATGGGGCAGAGCAGATCAGGGCACATCGATTAATGGAGTTTACACAGGTTGACAGTCAGCCCCCCCGATGAAGGGGGGTCAGCGACGCGCCTGCGGCCAACTCGCCAGCAGGCTTTCCAGGTTCCGGCCCCACGCCCCGGCAGCCTGCACAGGCTGGCAGGGCCGAAGGGCCAAGTGGGTGCGGCGGAGGGCCGAGCACGAGCGAGCCACTGCGCGAGCGACTTCGACGCCGGCGAAGAGGCTCACGACAGGGGGCCGCGCCCACGAAGGCCTCTTGACCCTGCAAACGGGCTGCCCAAAGAAGCTGGACACGTATCAGCGGCACCGTAACGGGTGCTTTTTGGAGATTTGCCGAAAGTTCCCACTTTTGGGCCTTGTTCTGGCATTGCAGCGTTGCCCACATCGGGGAGGGTTCGGTTCGCCGGGTCGCTGGCCAAAACGCCCGTCAGTAGAGTCCCCGTTGGAGGGGCGCTGATCGTAGCCGAGCTTCGCGAACTGGGGCCGGAGACGCCGGACAGGAGGCCGAACTCAAGATCCGGGGGCGGCCCGACCGTCGCACCCCAGCACAGCGCACGGCAGCCTCTCGAGGAAACCGTGCGCCATTGAGGCCACGCGCCCTGCACGCACGGCGCCGTCGAGACGAGCGCGCGCCCGCGAGGGCCCCATCGCCGAGGAGCACGCCCGAGCGCCGCGCGGACGTGCACGAGGAGACATGGATCATCGCCGGCGCTGCGAGAGCCGCCTCGCCGACCTCCTCCTCCTCCTCCTCCTCCTCCTCCTCCTCCTCCTCCTCATCCCTATCTCATCCTCCTCATCCCTTCCTCCTCTCTTCCTCCACCTCCTCCTCCTCCTCCTCCTCCTCCTCCGCCTCCTCCTCCTCCTCCCCTCCTCCAGCGTGGTGTCGGCGCGGCCAGCCACGACCTCCGTGGACGGCCGGGCGAGGCCCGCGCCATCCTCTCCAATCGCCTCCGCCACCAGCGCCGCGCTGTCACCGCGCCGACAGGCGCTGGCGGCGGCTGCCTCTCGAGCTGCGCCTGCGAGATGCCGAGATGCCGCGCGGCGGCGTCTCCTTCTTGCCCTGCTGCGCGGCGCCGTCGCCACCTGGTGGCGCGCTGGGCGGCGCCAGAGCGGAGCGGAGCGGAGCGGCGCCGATGTCGCCCAGAGGGCGCCCCTTGTAAGGAACGGCGGGTGCGCCGGGGCGCCTCAAGTCTGAACGCTGAACTCGGCCGAAGTCGGAATATAGGGGAGCTGGAGTCGAAAACTTGGACGCTGGAGTTGGAAGGCCACGCCAACGAGGCGGCGAAAGCCACCGCCCACGGAGCCGAGCGCTCCACGGCGGCGACTGTGCGCCGCGGCGCTTTGGGCAGGCACCGCGGGGCACGGACCGCGCGGCGGCCACGAGGCCGGCGCCGTCCGAAAGCGAGCGAGCCCCTCGGGCGAGGCGCGGTGCGTCCATGCCGCGGAGGGCCGCCCGAGCGCCAGGCATGCGGCCGCGTGAGCCAAAATGGCTATTGAGGAGAGCAGGAGTGGAGCGGAACAGGGGAGAGCAGAGCAGAGCAGGAGTGTAGCAGGGGCAGAGTTAGCTAGGGTGGGGCAGGTCAGAGTAGGGAATGGTAGCGACTAGCACAACAGATGAGAGCGGGGTCGATGGCAGAGTCGAGTCGGGTATATTGGAGCAGAGTGGAGACCAGAGTAGAGGAGTACAGATCGTGGTAGAGTGCGAGTGAAGTAGAGTAGAGTAGAGTAGAAGAGTAGAGTAGAGACGAGTAGGGTAACATAGGGTCGAGTAGGTCAGAGTAGGGAGGATAGGGTAGAATAGCGCAGGGTAGAGTACAGCAAAGCATAATAGAGTAGATGAGTATAACATGAGCGGAGTAGAGTAGAGAAATGCGTAATGTATAATAGCGGGTGATTAGATTGTACAGTCGAGTCAGGTATTGTAGAGTAGGGTGGAATGGAATAGAGTCCACCCCAGTCCAATCCAGTCCGGTGTACTTCAGTCTACTCCAGTCCACTTCCTTTCGCTCTTATGATCTATTTGGATCTGCGCTGGGTGATGTTGGCGACGGAGCACCTCGGGTCTCTGAGGATACGGGACCCGTCGCGAATCCACGCGCCTGCCGAAACATGAAGCCCCTGACCGCTTATGTTTTGGCGACCGAACGCGCCGATTCTGTACGGGAACGGGACCCGCCGCTAATCTCAGCGGCGAGCGAGGGGGGAAGTGCGAGGTAGAAGGGCTCCTCAGAAAGTTCGGAAGTCCCCCAGCCTTCTGAGAAGTGTTCTAAGCCTTCCCCGAAAACAAAAGAAATTTCTCAGGAGGCGCGAGGGCTTCTGAGAAGTCCCGCCGCCTTCTGAGAAGGCATTCTCCTTCTCATTTCCTTCCCTCGCCCGCCGCCGATAATCCACACGCCTTAACCCATGAAGGAAAAACGGCACAGCCTAAAACCGTCGGATGTCCGCGCGGATTTCTTGGATCGGCGCTGGACCCCCCTTCCCTGGCGCGCGGAGCACGCCAGGTGCGGCGCCAGAGACGCCGAGAGGAGGGCCCAGCGCAGATGCAAGACATCCCTGTGAAGCTCCAAAAACAGTGCGCCTTCTTGCTTGAACGTGTCAGGCCGATAATGATGTCATGATCGGATTGGCTCAGGATGCGTTCCAGGATTTACAAGGTGTCCTCGTTTCTGGAGCCCGCGTGGAACATTCGAGCATCTTGGAAATCCTGGAACGTATCAATATCATGACCTCTCGCTCCTCTGATGTTTGAGCATCCTCGAGATGAGCGGCGGCGGCACTGTCTCCTCCTCCTCCTCCTCCTCCTCCTCCTCCTCCTCCTCCCGCCCCCTCTGGGCGTCGCGCCCCGCGGCCGCCTGCTCCAGCGCTTCGGCGGCTCCCGGGCCTCGGGGGGCCAAACCAAACATGTACCTGCACCGCTGCGACATGCGAACCCTGCATCGATTCGCCTGAATGGATGGGAGGCGGGGGTAGGGTTCCGATTTCGCCAAGAGCTCGACGAATTCCGAACCGTTCCCGCCGTCCATCGAGTTGCCTGAATCGTTGATCGGCGAGGGCAAGGTTCGGACTTCGCCGTCGGCAACTTATCAGGCCCGCGGGGTCGAGAGGCGACGCGTGAAAACAAACATCTCAATCCGACAAGCAATTTCAGATCGCAGGCATCAGTGCTCGACAAGCGGCGGGGGGCCCAATTGGACCACCCCCCAAGGACTTGGGAACCGGGGCGCAATCTTTCAACCCCTCCTGACTGAAGTGGCGCGCCGCTGGGCTCAGAGAAACATCATGCTACACCTGCCCCCCCCCGCGATGCACAGATCGAAGCCTGCATGAACTGTTTGCGCCTTAAGCCAAGGCGTCTCGGAACTCAGAGTTGCGAGGGTGTCTCAGCCAAATGTGGCCTTACCACTTCGGTTGAAGGCATTTCGAAACCCAGAGCTGCGAGGAAGTCTGAAGCGAAAGTGGCCGGACCACCATGGGGCAGTGCATGTGCGAGGTCAGGGCTGCCAGGACCTCGCACGCGAAAGTGGCCTGACCAACTCAGCTCAGGGAACATTTGGGAAATTAGAATTGGGAGGATGTCTCAGGCGATAGTAACAGGACCACCATGGGGCAGGGCATCTCCGAGGTCAGAGCTGCGAAGATGTCTGAGGCGAAAGTGGTCTGGCTGCCTGAGCACAAGGCATCTCGGAACCTGGAATTGCGAGGACTCCGTATGAGGCTATGAGGCTGCGATGACAGACAGCTGACGAGGACAACCCAGTCGCCACAGCACGGTGAGATGGCTCGAGATGAACCCCAGAAGAACCCCAAGGCGACCTCTGAGCATGAGCATGAAGCCGACAGGTACAGAAGGTGATTGCCGAAGCAGGCAACGGGCTGTTTTTTTTTGTGCGAATCCCACCAGCCCTCTGGGCGTCGGTGGTTTAGGGAGTTTCCTCTTCCACCCCTCCTTTTTCCCCGTCGGGGAGGGCTCCCCCTACCCCCTCCCCGTGGACCTGGACGGGAGGGGCCGCGAGGTGTCAGGGCGTCCAAAACGGCCTCGGCGAGAAAGCTAAACTCATTGATGTTACTATGGTTTTAGCCCCTGGGGGGGCGAGGCTAATTAATGCTCCGCACTTCTTTGATAGATCTCCTCCAAAATTGCCCCAAGAAGCGCCCAGGAGGGCCCAAGAGGTCCCAAGATGGCCCCAAGATGGCCCCAACATGGCCCCAGGAGGCCCCCAGGAGGCCCCCAGGAGGCCCCCAAGAGATCCCCATGAGGCCCCAAGAGACCCCCCAGAGGCACACAAGATGCTCCAAGAGGCCTCGGCGAGAATGCCAAAACGGCCTCGGCGAGGAAGCCAAAAGTCATTGGTGCTACTAGGGTTGTGGCCCCATTTTGGCCTCCTGGGGGGGCAAGCATAATGAACGCTCCCCTCTTGTTTGATCGATCTCCTCCAAGATGGCCCCAAGAAGCGCCAAGGAGGTCCCAAGAGGTCCCACGATGGCCCCAAGAGGCCCCCAAGAGGCCCCCAAGAGGCCCCCAGGAGGCCCCCAAGAGACCACCAGAAGGCCCCAAAAGACCCCCCAGAGGCACACAAGATGCTCCAAGAGGCCTCGGCGAGAATGCCAAAACGGCCTCGGCGAGGAAGCCAAAATCATTTGTTTTACTAGGGTGTTGGCCCCATGTTGGTCTCCTGGAGGGGGACGCTAATTAATACTCCCCTCTTGTTTGATCGATCTCCTCCAATATGGCCCCAAGAAGCGCCCAGGAGGCCCCAAGAGGTCCCAAGATGGTTCCTAAATGGCCTTAAAAGGCCCCCAAGACGCCCTCAGGGGGCCCCCGAGAGATCCCGAAGAGGCCCCAAGAAACCCCCCAGAGGCACACAAGATGCTCCAAGAGGCCTCCGCGAGAATGCCACATCATTGATTTCACGAAGGTTTTAGCCACATGTTGGCCTCTTGGGGGGAGCAATGATTAAGATGACTCCAGGAGCGCCTGGGAGAGCCCAAGATGACCTCCAAGATGGCTCGAGACATCCCATCATGTCTCATACTGACTCCCTCTGTGTGCTGCCCACTTCTCTGATCCAGGCAATTCCTCTGGGCATCGTTTCTGGATGGGCTGGTGGGGATTTGTTGGTCGGCGGCCGCTCGACAACGGTCTGGCGGCGACAGGCTTGTCCGGGACGGCGGCACAAATTGAATTGCACACTTGCGCAACAAGCGTGCAGCTGCACATGCACTGAACAAAATGCTGTGCATTCAAAGGAAAACCGATAACTACAGGCGTGGCAGGCTGAACCACACGACGCCCAGACCTCAGCAATCCACCTCCCAGTGCTAGGTGGAGCCATGCGGCTGTGTCCAAAGCGCAACTGCGATGCCGATCCCTGAGCGAAGAGATCCGCAGGCGTGGGGGGCACCGCCGTCAAGTGGTGAAGCGCCTGCGCAGCCTGCCAGGTGGGGTCCTGCTGCAGTGGAGGCAGACGGGGCTGGTGGAGTGAGTCGCCTGTGGGGCGCCAGACTCCGAACGCCCGCGATGACGTCTGCAAGCCAAGCAGCTGTCGCGGAACTGGTGCGGCGCACTGGCCGGCAGCTGGTGGGAGCCTGGGTGCTGTCTTGCTGCGGAAGGCTGAACCACTCCGTGGCGACCCAGCACCCGAGTGACCATCCCACAGGGCAAGGGAAGAACAAACGACTGTGGACCACGCTGCGTGCCGGCACGGCGCCAGGCCTCAGAGAGAGGGGGGAGGGCCCGCGGGCGGGGACGCACCGCAAGCGGAGGAGTGAGGGGAAGGGCGGCACAGGTGGTAGTGCTGGCTCCTGCGGTGTCAAAGGGCTGTACCGGGCGGCAACACTCAGGCGAGGCATCCCGACACAGTAACCCGCAATGTCGGTGAACACCATCGACACTCCGAGTATCACAGTGTCAACCTGCTGCGAAGGGGGCCCACCAATGCCAGCCGCGTCTGTATGGTGCGAACCGTGGATGGGGGATCCTCTGAGCAGCCTGCCCGCCTGGCCACCCGCTCTGGCTACTGCAGCCGCCGCCGGCGAGCCCCGGAGGCACAGTGGAGGACATCCACCAGGCCACGCATTCGGCGCCGCCCCACACCGTGGCCGGCCTGCAACCCTCAGAGTGCGCCTTGCCGTGGAGAGGGGGGGTGCAGCTAACCGCCGCAAGATACACGTAACTTGATGGCAGCTGCACGCCGAGAGCGTCTATACGTGTGGGGGGTGCAGCTAACCGCCGCAGAAGACACATAGAAAGATGGGGGGGGTGGCAGGACAACGCCGATGCAGCCCGAGCTGGAGTGTGCCAGCGTCGGACGCGCCACATGGGGGGTACATGCGCAGCAGCCTTACGCAACATAGCGATCCGCGAAGAGTCAAGAATTTGAATTGATGCCCCTGAGGTGCTGACTGAATTGGCTGAAAGTCGAAACCCTCATCTGCATTGAAAAACGGACCTTCCGAACTCAATCCCCGTATCCTGCCTATACCATCCCTTATGTCCCTTGGCCTCCTCCTTGTCTCCCTCCTCCATCCCTCGCCCACCCTCTACCACTCCCGCGCCGCCCCCGCCTCCAACCCATCTCCCTCCCGGCATCCCCCTTCTCTTCCCCACGTCAGCAAGTCGGGATGAGCCCAGGAAAGGTCAGTAAAAAAACTGCCGGAACCTGACGCAGACATCAAAGAACCACTCGCAGAACAGAAAAACAACTGGGCCCGGGAAGTCGGGGAGATATTTTGTGTGCTCCGAAATACACAAGCACAGTCCGAAGAGCCCCTCCTCTGTCGAACATATCGCCACTTTATCACCACACATGCCACCGCACTCATCATGCGAGACTTCGACAGGTCCGAAAAGCCCATGTCAACAAACATACACATACGCGCCCTAACCATCCACGCTTTCAGAACCCCGCCGGTAGGACATTGCGGCGATGCCCGCGTGGGAACTCCACGCAGTGATAAGGAGGCCATGGGAGGCTATGTGAGCCCAAGAGAATGCTCGGGCTCCACCAGGAGGCCGTATGACAGCTTAGGTTGCCACGACTCTTTCGGTTGCCACGGAGGTGCTGGCAAACTCTTACGCTTAGGTTGCGCAAGTGCCAAGATTGCTTAGGTTGCCGCGCAAGTGCCGAAACCGTCTAGGTCGCCACGACCGTGCAGGTTGCCACGACTGGCTAGGCTGCCATGACCGTGTAAAGCTGCCACGACCGCAGATTGCTGCTGGCGCTCTGCCATGACCGCTCAGGTTGCTGCGGAAGCGCCGGGAATGTGATGCACCATGCGCTGTAGCCCCCAGGCAGGGGCCGGCCGAGGCCCGACACCGGTCGTCATTTTTTTTCAAACGGAGTGACGCCTCTTTTTGCGGTTCCTCGACTGCGCTCCCCCCCGCCCTTTTCCCGAAGCTCGTGGGACGGGCGACGCCCAGAAGAACTGGTGGAAGCGAACACCCTTCCGACCCTCGAGCCCCTCCAACCCCCTCAATCCTCCAAGCCTGGCAACCCGTCCGAACCCTCCGACCCTCAAGCCCTCCAAAACTATAACTCGCCAACTCTCCACCGCTCCGAAAGGCCCAACCCTCCAAGCGCTCAACCATCCAGCCCGCCAAACCTTCTGGCCCCTGCGAATCTTCCAACCCGGAATGCTCCCAGAAACCCCCGAGCGTCAGCGTGGCAGGGCAGACCCGGGGAATTCACAGTTCTGCACAAACGAACCATGCACATGCAACAACGCCGACCGTGTGCTGGTGACGTGGTGTTTGGCTCTTGCTCGGCCTGGCCAGGCAAACTCAACGCGCTGCAAAGCAATAGCGCCAACGCGGACGTCGCGCGTTGCATGAGCCAGCGCGCCGCAGTGGCACGGTGTTAACGCCCCCCTCGACTTAAGTTCAAGTTCGTAAATTAATTTTTGAAACAAAAAAACAAATTAACAACAGGGCCGCGCGCGACCGGGCGTCTGATTCTTGAACTTGCGCGGCTTTTTTGGCAGATAATTGACGACTTGTGCAGCTTTGATGGTGTGGAACCGTCGGGTCGCGCACTCTTTTCCGTTTTGTCGGGCTGGGCTCGGTTTTCCAACTTGTGCAACTTTGTTGACCATGAATTGACAACCTGTGCAAATTCTGAGATTGGGAACCGACGAATTGTGCAATTGTTTTCGTTTTGTCGGGCCGGGCACGGTTTTCGAAGATGCGCAGCTTTCTAAACAGAGAATTGACGACTTGTGCAATTTTGTTGGTGAAAAATCGACGACTTGTGCAACCTTTTCCGCCTTGTTGGGCCAGGATCGGTTTTCGCACTTGTGCAGCTTTTCTGAAAAAGAATTGTCGACTTGTGCAATTCTGTTGGTGGGGAATCGACGACATGTGCAACCTTTTTCCGTTTTGTCGGGCCAGGATCGGTTTTCGAACTTGTGCAGCTTTTCTGAAAGAGAACTAACGACCTGTGCTGCTTTTTAATTGGGCACCGACGGTCTGTGCAACCTTTTTCGTTTTGTCCTGCCGGGCTCGGATTTCGAAGTTGTGCATTTTTTTGATAGAGAACTGACGACTTGTGCAACTTTCTTGATTCGGAACCGACGGGTTGTGCAACCTTTTTCGTTTTGTCGGGCCGGGCTCGGTTTTCGAACTTGCGCAGCTTTTTGACAGAGACTTGAAGACTTGTGCAGCTTCGGAAATTGGGAACCGACACGTTGTGCAACTCTTTTCGTTTTGTCGGGCCGGGCACGGTTTCCGAAGTTGTGCAGCTTTTTTGACAGAGAATTGACGACTTGTGCAATTTGTTGGTGAGGAATCGACGACTTGTGCAACCTTTTTCCGCTCTGTTGGGCCAGGATCAGTTTTCGAACTTGTGCAGCTTTTCTGAAAAAAAAATTGTCGACTTGTGCAATTTTCTGGATGAAGAATCGACGACTTGTGCAACCTTTTTCCGTTTTGTCGGGCCAGGATCGGTTTTCGAACTTGCGCAGCTTTTCTGAAAGAGAAATGACAACTTGTGCAGCTTTTTGATTGGGCACCGACGGTCTGTGCAACCTTTTTCGTTTTGTCCTGTCAGGCTCGGATTTCGAAGTTGTGCAGTTTTTTGATAGAGAACTGACGACTTGTGCGACTTTTGATTCGGAACCGACGGGTTGTGCCACCTTTTTCGTTTTGTCGGGCCGGGTTCGGTTTTCGAACTTGTGCAGCTTTTTTGACAGAGAATTGACGACTTGTGCAGCTTTGATGGTGTGGAACCGTCGGGTCGCGCACTCTTTTTCGTTTTGTCGGGCTGGGCTCCGATTTCCAACTTGTGCAACTTTGTTGACCATGCATTGACAACCTGTGCAGCTTCTGAAATTAGGAACCGACACGTTGTGCAACTCTTTTCGTTTTGTCGGGCCGGGCACGGTTTCCGAAGTTGTGCAGCTTTTTTGACAGAGAATTGACGACTTGTGCAATTTTGTTGGTGAAGAATCGACGACTTGTGCAACCTTTTCCGCCTTGTTGGGCCAGGATCGGTTTACGAACTTGTGCAGCTCTTCTGAAAAAAGAATTGTCGACTTGCGCAATTTTCTGGATGAAGAATCGACGAATTGTGCAACCTTTTTCCGTTTTGTCGGGCCAGGATCGGTTTTCGAACTTGCGCAGCTTTTCTGAAAGAGAAATGACAACTTGTGCAGCTTTTTAATTGGGCACCGACGGTCTGTGCAACCTTTTTCGTTTTGTCCTGCCGGGCTCGGATTTCGAAGTTGTGCAGTTTTTTGATAGAGAACTGACGACTTGTGCGACTTTTTTGATTCGGAACCGACGGGTTGTGCAACATGTTTCGTTTTGTCGGTCCGGGCTCGGTCGTCGAACTTGAACAGCTTTTTCGACAGAGAAATGAGGACTTGTGCAGCTTTGATGGTGTGGAACCGTCGGGTCGCTTTTTTTTGTCCGTTTTGTCGGGCTGGGCTGGATTCTCCAACTTGTGCAACTTTGTTGGCCAAGAATTGACGACCTGTGCAGCTTTTGAGATTGGGAACCGACGAATTGTGCAATGTTTTTTTCCGTTTTGTCGGGCCGGGCACGGTCTTCGAAGTTGCGCAGCTTTTCAAACAGAGAATTGACGACTTGTGCAATTTCGTTGGTGAGGAATCGACGACTTGAGCAACCTTCTCCGCTTTGTCGGGCCAGGATCGGTTTTCGAACTTGTGCAGTTCTTCTGAGAGAGGATGAACGACTTGTGCAGCTCTTTGACTGGGCACCGACGGTCTGTGCAACCTTTTTCGTTTTGTCGGCCGGGCTCGGATTTCGTAGTTGTGCATCTTTTTGATAGACAACTGACGACTTGTGCAACTTTTTTGATTCGGAACCGACGGGTTGCGCAACCTTTTTCGTTTTGTCGGGCCGGGCTCGGTTTTCGAACTTGTGCAGCTTTTTTGAAAGAGAATTGACGACTTGTGAAGCTTTGATGGTGTGGAGCCGTCGGGTCGCGCACTCTTTTTCGTTTTGTCGGGCTGGGCTCGGTTCTCCAACCTGTGCCAGTTTGTTGACCAAGAATTGAAGACCTGTGCAACTTCTGATATTGGGAACCGACGAGTTGTGCAACTTTTTTTCGTTTTGTCGGGCCAGGCTCGGTTTTCGAAGTTGTGCAGCTTTTTGAACAGAGAATTGACGACTTGTGCATCCTTCTTGATTGGGAACCCACGGGTCGTGCAACCCATTTTGTTTTGTCGGGCTGGGCTCGTTTTCGAAGTTGTGCAGCTTTTTGGAAGTGTACTGACGCCATGTGCAGCTTTTTTGATTTGGAACCGAGGGTTTGTGTAACGTTTTTCCGTTCTGTCGGGCCTAGCTCGGTTTCCGAGCTTGGGGAGCTTTGTTGATGGAGAATTGACGACTTGTGCAACTTTTTTGATTGGGAACCGACGGGTTGTGCAACCTTTTCCGTTTTGCTGGGCCAGAATCGGTTTGCGAACTTGTGCAGCTTTTCTGAAAGAGAAATGACGACTTGTGCAGCTTTTTGACTGGGCACCGACAATATGTGCAATCTTTTTCGTTTTGTAGGGCCGGGCTCGGAATTCGAAGTGGTGCACGTTTTTTGATGGAGAATTGACGACTTGTGCAGCTTTCTGGATTGGGAGCCGACGGGTTGTGCAACCTTTTTCGTTGTGTCGGGCCGGGCTCGGTTTTCGAAGTTGCGCAGCGTTTTCTGGCAGAGAATTGACGACTTGTGCAACTTTTTTGATTGGGTCCCGACGGGTCGTGCAACCCTTTTCGTTTTGTCAGGCTGGGCTCGGATTTCAATGTTCTGCAG
>CAUYUJ010021602.1:0-65000 GCA_963575745.1 Prorocentrum cordatum | reverse complement strand
CTACCGCGAGAGGGTTGCGTCATCATCATCATCATCATCATCATCATCATCATCAGCAGCAGCATCATCATCATCACCACCATCATCATCATCACCATCATCATCATCATCATCATCATCATCATCACCATGATCATCACCATCACCATCACCATCACCATCACCATCATCATCATCATCATCATCATCATCATCATCATCATCATCATCATCATCGTCATCATCAGCATCATCATCATAATCGTCATCCACCTCCTCTTCCACCTCCTTCTCCTCCTCCTCCTGCTCATCCTCCTGCCTCCTCCCTCCTCCCTCCTCCATCGTCCTTCCTCCCCCCTCCCTCCTCCTTCCCCTCCCCCTTCTCCTCCTCCACGCCGACCGGCCGATGGGGGGGAAGCTCGCAAAAAAACAGGGTCTACCGCGACAAGGGTGCATCATCATCGTCATCATCATCATCATCATCATCATCATCATCATCATCATCATCATCATCATCATCACATCAACATCACCATCATCATCAGCATCATCAGCATCATCAGCATCATCATCATCATCATCATCATCATCGTCCACCTCCTCCTCCGCCTCTTCCTCCTCCTCCTTCCTCCTCCTCATCCTCCTCCTCATTCCTCCCTCCTCCCTCCTCCCTCCCTCTCCTCCCTCCCCCCTGCCCTACTCCCTCCTCCCCCCCCTCCTCCTTCCCTCCTCCTCCTCGTCCCCCTTCGCGCCGACAGGCCAAGGGAAGGGGAAATTCGCCAATGACAGGCTCTACCGCGACAGGGTTGCATCATCATCATCATCATCATCATCATCGTCATCAGCATCATCATCAGCATCATCATCTACATATATATATACACATATATATATGTATATGTATATATATATAAATATACATATATATATATAGCGCACAAATATATGTACATATGTACATACGTGTATATACCCATGTGTTCGTATATGTAAACGTATACGTATAACGTATATGTGCAAACATATTTATATATAAATACATACATACATACATACATACATACATAATTCCATACATTTGTATATATATATATATACATATGCGCACATGCGTACATAACCACAGCCCGGGCACGGCGGCAAAGTCGAGCCGCAGGCCGCTAGATGGTGTTCACGCCTTGCGTGTTCTTGCGAGGCAGCCCGCCGTGCCACGTCACGGGGCCTGCTTTCGAGCAGGCCCCGGGCGGGCGGGGCAACCAGCACACCTGGCACACGCGCAGCTGGCCCACGTCGGTCTTCACCCGATTGACGTCATTCTTTGCCAAATTGGCCGCCCGCATGTCGCCCTCCTGGTCCGCCATCGCCAGGCGCGCCCGCGCCGCCGTCGCGGCGCGGAGCGAGCGGCCCAAGGCGTTGTACACGTCGCCCACGACGCCCTCGCCCTCCTCATCGGCCACGTCGCCGACGTCCTCCACGCCGCCGTCGCCCTCTTTCACGCTGGCGTTTTCCTCCTTCACGTTGGGCGCGTCGCCACGTAGCCCTTCCTTGCTTGCGTGGCGCCCGCGTACGATGCCACGAGCGTGCGAGGCGCCGCGCCGAGAAGTTTGCCAATCGATGCTAGTTGCGGGAGCTCTGCTGGCTCGGGCAGGTGACTTGCCTCGCGGTCCCAAGCGGTATCGAATATCTCAAAAGCGGAGCTGACCTCGGAGAGAGCGCGCCCGCGGCGAACTCAAATAATGAAGGGGGAAGGGGGGGGGGGGGCGACCCCGCGCCCGCCCCCATCCCACCGCCCCGTGGTTTGTGGGTGCGTGGATATCCGTGGGTGGTGGTGGCGGTTGATGGGTGGGATGGGGTGGTCGGGCGGGTGTGGTAGGTCGGGGTGGGTGCGGTGGGGTGGTTGGCGTGGTGGGTGGCGGGGCGGTGGATAGGTGGGTGGGTGGGTGCGTCGGTGGGTGGGCGTGGGCATGGGCGGCGGCAATGGGCGGGCGCTGCGAATCTCTCAACGCCACCGCCCCATCCGCCCGCGCAGGAGAGGAGACCCGCCAGCCCGTCATCCCATCAGACCCTGAAGCCCCGAGGCCCTGGGACCCCGTGGCCAAAAGCCCATCAGATCCAGAAACCCCGAGACCCTGAGGCCCAAGGGCCCGCGGGCCTTCAGGAGCTGAAGCCATCGGACCCCCGTAGAAAAAATCATGCACTGAAGGCCTCGGCCCCCCCCCCACCCCCCCGCCCCCCCGCGTTGAGTTCGCCGCCAGCGCGCCCCCCATGACCTCGCCGCTTGCGCATCGTCGCCGCGCGTCTTCCATTGAAGCGCGCGCGAACACCCGAACGAGCATCGGCGATTCCTTGAAAACGCCCTCGGCGATGCGCGCCGCGATGTCCGGCGCAATCCCTGCTTGGTCAGTTTAGCGGTGAGCGATCTTAACAGACCCGGAACCCTTGACGAGCCGCAGCTTCTGACTAAATGCTTGATACACTCTTGACTTCGCATCTTTTGTCCCTTCCCAAGTGGGCAGGGCGTCATTATTCCACCAGGGGACGTACAGGCGGGTAAGGTGCGCCCCTTTCTCACCGCCCTCGCTGGAGATGCGGGGCACCATGTCTTCGCACCAAGCTTCAAAATACTCGTTCGCTTCCCATGGCTTGGCAGGCCCCGCGAGCACCTTTTGCAACGTCACGTTGACAGCTCTGCATTGTTGGAGGAGGGCGTCGGTGATGGCGGGGAAAACCAACCAGAACAATGGCGACCGCGTGGTCTCGATGACCCACCGGGACTCTGCATCAGTCTCGCCCGCGAAATACGCAACTATGGCTGGCATGATGTCCCATGCAAGGCACATGGGTTTGTAGCGGGAGACGAACCTGGATTTTCCCACGAACATCTTGGCAGGCGAAGACCCATCGCCGTCGCGCACCCAAGCCCATAGTAGATTCAGCTTGGCTTGGGCCTTGGGGCTGTTGTGCAATGTAATGCATATGAGGAGAATCCAAGTGTCCAACGTCTGGAAGACCTCGTGGCGCTTGAGCGGGGCTTCAGAAATCAGGTCGTAGATGTGAGGGGCGCACCATCTGCCCAACATCAGTTCGTTCCCGCCCGTCTTCTCTCGCTTATCCTCGTTACAGAGCTTCACTATGTTGGACTTGCCGAAGTACAGCTCCTCCATGCGGGCCTTGCTCTGCACGCCGTTCACTGCTGCGCCGTCGCCTGTATGCGACGTCCACTTCCGCAAGGCATCGTTTCCCGTGAAAGCGCCGCAACGCGTGAGGCCGCGAAGGAGCAGGGGGTGCATGGCCTCGGCTGTAGAGTGCACAATCTTGTGAAGGCACACTAACCTGTTTCGAGGTTTCCAACCATCGCGGCTGAGGACACAGACGCGCTGGTCCAACCAGGAATCCTTGACGTCAGAAGGGGCCCCAACACATGGCGAAAAATTCAAATCATCTGCGACGTCACGCTCGATGAGGTTCGAGAAGATCACCGACATCTCGGTATAGTGTTCCCTGGTGTGGTGCGAGCCCGAGTAAACGCAAGCCTTCAGCTTTGCGTTCGCATCCATCAGTTTTGTGAATTTGTTACCAGGGATGTGATGCTTAACGCAAAAGTAGACGTACCATGCCGCAGTCGTGAATCCCTGCTTGGCCACGTAACTCTGCGCGTCGAAAATCTCCACGAGGGGACCGGCCGAACCGATCGACCGATCCAACTTCCGCCACATGTGTCTCAGATTGACCTGGTGGTCCCCGTCCCTGGAGGCGACGTGCTGGTCCAACGTGTTCTTGGTCAGAGAGCTGGTGCACGGAAGCTTGCCGAATGCCAACTTTTTGTTGTGCCTCGGATGACGACACCTGTTCTCGGGGCAACACGCGATGCAACTCAGAAGTTTGGACTCGGGATTGTATCTGACCCAACACTTGTCGGGCTTCTCCAACCCAGCCTGGCTCTCGTACCTCCCGACCCCAGGTCTCCCCAAGAGCTTCGTTAAATGAAACGGGCATCGGCAAGGATGGGACGCGCAGACCTCGCACTCCGGAGCGGCCATGTCGCTAACAAACACAATTGGCCCGTGCCGGCCGCTTGACCCGACTGAGTCATCGAACCGAAACAGCAATCGCCGGGACCGAGGGGCGCGCCTGGAAGGGGCACGGGGGAGCACCAGCGGTCTCCATTATCTTATCGTTCGTCGTCTAGCGTCTTCCACCGAGCTGCGAGGCTCGATACAGAGACCAATAGATCGAAGTACCAAGGCTGACAAAACCGGAATATCGAGGCTGATGAAACTACATACCGAACCAGGTGAATCCACAGAGACGTCTCACGATTCCGAGAAGCATTTATGATGCCTCTGGCCCTTTTGCTCGCCCTCCTCCTCATCATCATCCGTTCCTCGTCCCTCGTCCCACCTCCGTCCTCCCTCATCCCACGTCCCTCCTCCCACCTCTCTCCTCCGTTTCCCCCTCCATCCTCTTCGTCGTCCCCCTCCTCCTCGCTACCCCCTCCTCTCTTCTCCTAGCACTCCAGGATCACCAATTTGCTTGGGCATCTTTTCTGGGCGGGCTGGTGGGGATATGCGAGGCGCCAAGAATAATTCAGAATACGGATCCTGATAAAAGTCACGGCGCCGAGACTAATGAACCTGAGTGCTGAGGCATATGATCTGTAAGATCCGACGATGATACAACTTAGCGCTGATGCTAACAAATCTAAGCACCGAAACTCATCAATCTGACTACCAAGACCGAAACATCAAAACGCCAACGCCGATACATGTTCACACCAAGCCTGACGCGACTCGCCAACTCTCATTTAAAAATCACGCAAATTCGAGTACCGAGCCCGACCCGACTAAACGAAACATGTTGCACAAATCGTAGGTTCCCAATCGGCATGTCGTCAGCTCTCCATCAGTTACACAAGTTCGAGAGCCGAGCCTGGCCCGACACAGTCGGAAAACATTGCACGACTCGTCGGGACCCTGCCGAAAAAAAGCTGCACAAGTCGTGAACTCTCAATCTAAAAAGTAACTAACCGATGTTCGCCAACCGAACCCCGACCCGTCAAAACAAAACACATTGCACGACTCGTCAGCTCCCCACCAAAGCTGCGCAAATTGTCAACCCTCGTTTTCGAAGAAGTTGCACAAATGCGACAACCGAGCCCGACCCGACAAAACGAAAAAGGTTGCACGACTCGTCCGTTCCCGCTCAAAAAAGTTGCATGCGTCAATTATCCACCAAAAAGTTGCACAAGTTCGACAACCGAGCCCGGCCCGACAAAACGACTAATGTTGCACAACTCGTCGGTTCCAAATCAAAAAAGCTGCGCAAGTCGTCGATTCTCTTTCAAAAAAAATGCACAAATTCGAAAACCGAGCCCGGCCAGACAAAACGGAAAAGGTTGCGCAACTCTTCGGTTCCCGATCAAAAACGCTGCACAAGTCAATCATTCTGCACAAATTCGACAGCCGACCCTGGCCCGACAAAACGAACCAGGTTGCCCAGCTCGTCGATTCCCAATCGAAAAAAGCTGCACAAGTCGTCAATTCTCTTTCCAAAAAAAAGCACAAGTTCGAAAACCGAGCCCGGCCCGACTAAACGAAAAAGGTTGCACAACCCATCGGTTCCACTCGAAAAAAATACGCAAGTCGACAACTCAGTTTCAAACAGCTGCGCAAGTTCGAAAAACGAGCCAGGACCGACAACACAACAAAAAATGCATGACCCATCGAAATGCATGACCCATCGACTCCCGATCAAAAAGCTGCACAAGTCGTCCATTCTCTTTCAACACAATTGCACACCTTCGGAAGCCGAGCCCGACCCGACAAAACAAAAAAGGTTACACGACTCGTTGGCTCCCCATTAAACAATTGTACAATCGTCGATTCTTCGGCAAAACATGCACACATTTGACAATCGAACCCGGCCCGACAAAACGAAAAAGGTTGCACAACCCGTCAACTCCAAATAAAAAACTTGCACAAATCGTCTATTCTCTTTCAGAAAAATTGCACAACTTCGAAAACCGAGCCCAGCCCGACAAAAACGGAACATGTTGCACAACCCGTCAGCTCCCACCCAAAACAGCTGCAGAAATCATCAATTCCCTCTCAAAAGAATTGCGCACGTTCGAAAACCGAGACCGACCCGACAAAACGAAAAACGTTGCCCAAGTCGTACGCTCCCAATCCGAAACGGCTGCGCAAGTCGTCAGCTCTCTATCAAAAGCGCTGCTCAACTTCGAAAATCTAGCCCAACCCGACAAAACGAAACAGGTTGCACAACCCGTCGGTTACCAATCAAAAAACTGCACAAATCGTCAATTGTCTTTCAGAAAAGCTGCACAACGTCGAAAAATGATCCTGGCCCGACAACGGAAAAAAAGGTTGCCCAAGTCGTCGATTCCTCATCAAAGAAATTGCACAGTCGTCAATTCTCTGTCAAAAAAAAACTGCACAACTTCGAAAACCGAGCCCGGCCCGACAAAACGAAAAATATTGCACAAACCGTCGGTTTACAATCAAAGAAGCTGCACAAGTTGGCCAATTCACTGTCAAAATCATTGCACAACTTCGAAAATCGAGCGCGGCCCGGCAAAACGAAACAGGTTGCACAGCCCGTGGGTTCCCAAGCAGAAAAGCTGCATAACTCATCAATTCTCTTTCAAAAATCTGCACAAGTTCGGAAACCGAGCCCGGCCCGACCAAACTAAATCGCACAACCCGTCGGTTCCCAATCAAAAAAGCTGCACTAATCGATAATTCTTTTTCAAAAAAACTGCGGAACTTCGAAAACCGAGCCCCGCCCGACCAAACGAAAAAGGTTGCGCAACTGGACGGTTCCCAAGGAAAACAAAACTGCACAAGTTGTCAGTTCTCTTTCCCAATAAATTGCGCAAGTTCGAAAACCGAGCCCGACCCGACAAAACGGAAAAGGTTGCACAACCTGTCGGGTCCCAATCAAACAAGCTGCACATGCCGTCAATTCTCCATCGAAAAACTTGCACAAGTTCGAAAACCGAGACCGACCTGACAAAACGAAAAAGGTTGCACAACCCGTCGGTCCCCAATCAAAAAGCTGCACAAATCGTCAATTGTCTCTCAGAAAAGCTGCACAACGTCGAAAAATGATCCTGGCCCGACAAAACGGAAAAAGGTTCCCCAAGTCGTCGATTCCTCATCAAAGAAATTGCACATGTCGTCAATTCTCTGCCAAAAAGGCCCCACAACTTCGAAAACCGAGCCCGGCCCGACAAAACGAAAAATATTGCACAAACCGTCGGCTCACAATCAAAGAAGCTGTACAAGTCGCCAGTTTTCTTTCAAAATCATTGCGCAACTTCGAAAATCGAGCGCGGCCCGGCAAAACGAAACAGGTTGCACAGCCCGTGGGTTCCCAAGCAAAAAAGCTGCAGAAGTCATCAGTTCTCTCTCAAAAAAATTCACAAGTTCGAAAACCGAGCCCGGCCCGACCAAACTAAATCGCACAACCCGTCGGTTCCCAATCACAAAAGCTGCACAAGTCGTCAATTCTCTTTGAAAAAATTGCACAACTTCGAAAACCGAGCCCCGCCCGACCAAACGAACAAGGTTGCACACCTGGTCGGGTCCCAAAGGAAAAGAGCTGCACAAGTCGTCAATTCTCTTTCCAAAAAATTGCACAACTTCGAAAACCGAACCCGACCCGACAAAACGGAAAAGGTTGCACAACCTGTCGGGCCCCAATCAAACAAGCTGCACATGTCGTTAATTCTCCATCAAAAAAACTGCACAACTTCGAAATCCGAGCCCAGTCACACAAAACAAAAAAGGTTGCACAGACTGTCGGTGCCCAATCCTCAACTTGCACAAGACGCCAATTCTAATTCAAAATAATTGCACAACTTCGAAAACCGAGCCCGGCCCGACAAAACAAAAACGAAAAAGGTTGCACAACTTGTCGTTCCCAATTCAAAAAACTGCACAAGTCGTCAATTCTCTTCCGAAAAGCCCGATAAAGCGGGAAAGGTTGCGCAGCTCGTCGGTTCCACAGCAAAAAGGCTGCGCAGGTCGTCAGTCCTCATCCCAAAAAGTTGCACAAAATCGAAAACCGAGCGCAGCCCGACCAAAGAAAAAAAAACGCGTGGTTTCGAAAATACCCGCCATTTCATCTGATTTCATATACGGTCAACGGTTGATCTCGTTGGCATGCATAGGTTCTTACTTCTGCCGTCTGGATCGTAAGTCTAAGTTCATCAATTCGAGTATTCAACGCGCATGTTGTCAACATGCGCGTCGAATACTCTCATGGATATCACTCTGGGGATGCGCTGGCGTGAAACCTGTCGGAGATCATCGTAAGTACGAGTAAGGGCTACTAAGCCCGAAAAGGGTGCCATTGACCTCAGCCAGGCCAGGCCGAGCCGATCTGAGCCCGGGATCGAGCCCGACTCAACCGGAGTACAGTGCGGGCGCGGCCGCAAGAAACTCTTGCAAGAAACCAAACCCTGAGAACCCGTGCGCGAGGTACACCTGAGGGGAAACCCGGAGCACCCTGAACGCAGCAGCTCCTTCAACGGCTGCGGGAAGTCACCGCGCAGCTCGAGGAGTGAAGAACCCCAGGATACCCTTACGAAAAGCATATGGTTCTTAATGCGCGCCCCCACTGTAGGCCATGCTCAGCGGGACTATGCTGGATTAGGTCGGTTCTCAAGAACGGATATACCAGCGCCGATGCCGAATGGAATCCCCAGGAACTGCATACGACTCCTTTGGCCCCGAGGCGCAACTCCTGGCGAGCATTCAGAAGCGGAACAAATTCCATTACCAATAAGTTCGTGAGTAGACCCGCCCCCTCCCTCCCCCCTAGTCACGTAACGGTTCGCGCCAGCGCCGTCTGGGAATTCGCCATTCTTAGCACTAGAACCACGCGCGTGCTTCGCGCGCTCAGGCTCTAGCAAGCTCCAGCCCTTCACAGTCTCACAGCCGTGGGCTAATGCGCACGCACACCTGCAACGTCAGGAGTTACCCACAACTGGTTCGAACATGGGGCGAAGAAGCATTAAGAACGTGGGCCGAGCAGAGACGATTCTCGACAAGGCGGTCTACGAAGATCCCAAGGGCGCCCCAAGGAGGCCCCAGGAAAACTCCAAAGGACAGTCCAAGAGGATCCCAAGAGCGCCCCGAGAGGGGACCCAAGAAAGGCTTGAAGAGGACCCCAAGAAGCCCCAGGACGTAGCACAGGAGGGCCACAATGGGCGTCCCAAGATGGCTCGAGGATGGCCCCAACGTGGCATCACGAGATCCACGGAGGAAGTGCCCCCAGAAAGGCCGAACAAATTTCGAAAAGAGCCCAGAAGCGAAGGCCCGACAGTGCCGCAAGAAGTGCCCTGATAAGGTTTCAGAGGGAGGCCGAAGAGGGCTCTTGAAGAGATCCGAGAGTGGCGCCAAAATGACCCCAAGAGGTGCCCCAAGAGAGGCCGAAGAGGCCCCACCAAAGGACTTCAGAAAATACCCACAGCCGCAAAAAGGCTCCAACGGAGTGCCAACTAGATGCCCCAAATTGGTGAAAGAGGGGCCCAAAGCGCTCAAGGATGGTCCGAGATTGCGTAAACGTTGGCCCGAAGATAGCCACAAAGGGGGCCAAGAAGAGCGTTCCCAAGAGGGGTCCAAGAGGGCCTCAAAAAGAATACAGAAGGCCCCAAGATGGCCAAAGACGGCCCGAAGAGGTGGCACAGCAAGGCTCCGAGAGGCCATCAGTGTGCCCGAATGAACCGAAGAGGGCCGTGCACTCCAGACACGGCTGAACCCCTCGACTCTCGCGTGGACTCGTTCCGCGAGGGGCCCTTAACCGCCGACGTCGCGATTGTCCCCATGTCCCGTGCGAGTTTCCTTGTTATTGCTGGGGCGCCTCCGCCACGCTCACTCACGCAGCCGCCTCCCTCGCGCACTCATTTGAAGGAATTTGTGTAGGAACCACGTCATCCAGACTTTCGGCGCGAGTGACGAATCCATCCCTGCACAATCCCGCGCAATCCGCCCACCAAATGACTTGTTCTCTCTGTTGGAATGCTGCTGAAAAATATGCTGATGTCAGTGGTGACGTAGAGGCCGCCACCCGTCCTGCGCTTCGGGGGCCTTTTGGGTCCTTCTTGGATCACCCTGGACATCGGCGAGACAACGACGCAATCGTGTATTTATTGAGCGGGTCATGCATTTGGCGATGTGGAAGCGAACGATTGAGACACGTGGTGAGAAGGCACTTCTGGACACAGGTCCCAGGACGCTCCGCTCTTGACCGCGCCCCGCGTCCGGGGGGGCGCCACAGGACACCGCGGCTTCAACCATGAGCGCCCTTCGGGCACCCTCTCCTTGACCGCGTCTCGCGGCTTGGGGGGCGCCTCGGGACAACATGGATTGAACTTGAACGCCTCTGGGCACACCTCCATTCGATCTCGTCTCGCGGCCTGGGGGGCGCCTCGGAGCGCCTCGGTTTCAACCTTGAACGCTCCCCGGGCCCCCCCTTTTATCGCGTCTCGCGGCCAGGGGGGCGCCTCGGGACACCCTAGATGAAGGCGAAGTGTCGCGGGCGACGGGCCACGAACATGGCCCGCCGCCCAAAACTGCGCTCCAGTCCTCGCCCCCCCGGGCTAGCTCGCGTGCGAATATGCCCACAAGATTCCTCGCCCCAGCGCCCAGCCCCGCGTGTCTCCAATGGGGCGTGGGGGTTCGCATTGGTATATGGTTGTCATGGAAGGTGCTGATGGCGCCTGAGAGAACCAATGGCGCTAGTAAGGATTTCATGACTCGTGAGGCCGTCGCGGCAAAACCGAATCGGGGAACTATTGAACATACAACCAAAGAAAACAAGCAAGACAGCAACACAAAAAAACGCAGTGGGCGGAGGGGCGTCCAGAATCGAAGCGCAGGCCCCCCCGGACGCAAAGCACTGAACACGGCGTTCCTCCCCGGTAATGCACCTCCTTGCGTCGCCCCCCCGGCCGCGCGGTTATCTCCGAGTGGGGGGAAGGGGCGGCCCCTGAGCGCTTTGCGCCCGTGCCCCCCCTTGGCACCCCGTTTGTTGGCGTCAACTCCCAGGCTCGGGGGGGCCGCTTACGGGGAAAGCACGATCCCCCTGGGTCACCAGGCAGCGCTCCCTGTGGGTTCCTGGTGCCCTGGGGGATTCCCACACCCACTGAAAAACGATGACGAAATACGCGGCGCGACCCCAACAGGATTGGTTCGGCTTGTTTGGCTGAAAAGTGGGATGTGAATTACGGAGGTCGCCGGAGGCCACCGTGAAAAATCTGCCGGCGACGTGTTGTTAAAGTCGTCCTTGGCCCCCCCCTCGCGATTCCCCCTCCTCATTCTCCTCCTCCTCCCGCCCACAACCCCCTATTCCCTCCCATCCTCCTGTTGTCCGTCATCGTCCACCTCCTTCCGTCGTTCCATATTTCCCCAGACACGGCTTGCACTTCGGGGTGATTGGCGGCTTTTACGGGCAGTTCCGCCCGTCGCCGCCGTCGCCGTCGTAGCCGCCGTCGCCGCCGCTCGGAGCGGAGGGCCGCTTTTGCGGGCGGTGCCGCCCGTCGCCGCCGTCGCCGTCGCATATTTGTTTGATTGAAAAGAATACGGACTCCACCCCCCCAAGGATTATCCCATCCCCTTTCCGTATTGCATGTCGTAATTATGCTCCATCGCCCATCCTAACCGTGAACTCATACAATCCCAGCTGAGCTGGTATCACCCTCCCCCCACACGATCCTGGGCAAAACATACCAAAAGCGCTTTCTTTCATTACAACGCATCATGTTTCAAAAAAAGCGTTCTTGCAAAACGTGGGACGAAATGCGCATGCGCGTGTCGTCACACGCGCATGCCGAAATCCTTCGGAAACTGTCGGTTTCGTAAAATGTTCATAGTCAAACAACAAACAAGCATGCAATAACATGGTGTTTCGCAACGCGGATGTTCAAAATAAACGTGCGCGCGCGCTCGCGAATTATTTTTGCAAAAATCGATGTTCAATGTAGGTTTCGTCAGAATTTCAAAACCAGGCGTTCAAACAATATGCAAACACTTGGTTTCGCAACGTCAGTTTTCAAATACATAACGTGCGCTCTCGCTCTTGTGACTTCTTATGACAGCCATGCGTTTGTTCAACATGTTCATGGCATTCTGCCACGCTGGCCTCTGGCGCCGCATGCCGAAATCATTCGTTTGCCCTTGCGCGCGCGCCGGGGGCGGTACGATCCCTGCAAATTAACACCATGCGGGCCACTCTCGCGCGTCGGCCGCGCGCGCACGTCGAACTCTTTCCAAAACCTTCATCGCCGACGCGAGGGCGCCGTCACCGTCGTCGGCGTGATCCGCATCCGCGCCCTCGCTGGCCGCGCCGTCGTCGCTGCCGGCATCGTCACTGGCATCGCCGCAACCATCATCGCGTCTGGCGTTGTCGACATTGCCACGATGCCGCGCCCGCCGAAGCAAGTCGCCGACTCGCACTGAAGTGCCCGCAGGGATGCGCCCAGCGGTCAGCGCCGCCGCGGCTGCGTCGGCCGCGCCAAAGGCCGCCGCGCGCGCGAGCATGCGCGGGCTAGCGCGGCCGCTGGGATGCACCAGCCCACGCCCAGCACTCCTCGCAATCGCCGCCGCATGGGGTTCGTATGCCAAGTTGCGGGCGGGCGGGCGGGATGTTTGCGCGAGCAGCGGAGCGGGCGACTTCAAGTTGAGCATTGGTGGGTTGCGCCACGAAGATTCTCCTGCAAATCCCACCGGCCCTCTGGGCGTCGGTGATTTAGGGCGTTTCCTCTTCCACCCCTCCTTCTTCCCCTTCGGGGAGGGGTTCACCCCTCCCCCGACCCCCCCCCCCCCCATGGACCTGGAGGGGGGGGGGGCGCGAGGTGCCAGAGCGCCCAAGGCGGCCTCGGCGAGGAAGCCACAATCTTTTGTTTTACTATGGTTTTGGCACCAGTTTGGCCTCCTGGGGGGGCGAGGCTAGTTGATGCCCCGCACTTCGTTGATAGATCTCCTCCAAGATGGCCCCCAGAAGCGCACAGGAGGCCCCGAGAGGTCCCAAGATGGCCCCACGATGGCCCCAAGAGGCCCCCACGAGACCCCCAGGAGGCCCCCAAGAGACCCCCATGAGGCCCGAAGAGACCCCCCAGAAGCGCCCGTGATGCTCCAAGAGGCCTCGACAAGAATGCCAAAACGGCCTCGGCGAGGAAGCAAACGCATTGGTTGCACTAAGGTGGTGGCCCCATTTTGGCCTCCTGGGGAGGGGGGGGGGGGGGGCGGGGCGGGGGAGGGCGCTAGTCAACGCCCCCCTCTCGCTTGATCGATCTCCTTCAAGATGGCCCCAAGAAGCGCCAAGAAGGTCCCGGGAGGTCCCAGGATGGCCCCAAGATGGCCCCAAGAGGCCCCCAAGAAGCCCCTCGGAAGCCCCCAAGAGACCCCCGCGAGGCCAAGCCCCCCCCCCCCAAGAGGCACACATGATGCTCCAAGAAGCCTCGGCGAGAATGCCAAAACGGCCTCGGCGAGGAAGCCAGAATCATTATTGGTTGCGCTAGGGTGTTGGCCCCATTGCGGCCTCCACTGGGGCGACGCCAATTAATGCCCCCCTCTCGTTTAATCGATCCCCCCCAAGATGGCTCCAAGAAGCGCCCAGGAGGCTCCGAGAGGCCCCAATATGGCACCAAGATGGCTCCAAGAAGCCCCCAAGAGGCCCCCAGGATGCCCCCGAGAGACCTCCCGGAGGCGCACAAGATGCTCCAAGAGGCCTCGGCGAGAATGCCACATCATTGATTTCACGAAGATTTTAGCCACATGTTGGCCTCTTGGGGGTGAGCACTGATTAAAATGACTGCAAGAGCGCCTAGGGGGAGGCAAGATGACCTCCAAGATGGCCCCAGATATCCCAAGATGTCTCACAATGGCTTCCTCTGCGTGTTGCTCACTTCCCTGATCCAGGCAATTCCTCAGTGCATCGCTTCTGGATGGGATGGGGAGGATTCGCGAAGCGTCAACAATGTAATAAACTCTACCCCCCCGGATGAACGGCGCTCCTTTTCGCGTTGCAATGCGCGTGCGATTCTGCCCCGTCGCCCATCCTTAATATGACCTCATGCCCCCCCCCCCCCGAGCCGGCGTCGACCCCCGCCCCGCCATCCTCGGGAACAAATATGATGCGCGCGCGCTCGTCTATAACAAAAAATAATTTCAAACATCCACGCGCGGAGAAAAAGAAACGCCATATCATAAGAAAGCGTGCGTACAAAAACAAAATGCGCGCGGGCGCATCGTCGCGCGCATGCCGAAATCCTTCAAAAACCTCCGGCCCTGCGAGGATTTCGAAATCGAGTGTCCAAGAAACTTATTGAAAGCAATGAGGTTTCACAGCGCGGACTTCTAAAACAAAACCTTGCGCGCGCTCTTGCGAACCCTTAAGAACGCCCGGGGTTTTAAACATTTTCGTCGCGTGCTTACGGGCGGGCTTCGCGCGCGCATGTCGAAATCGTTCGCAAGCCCTTGAGCGCGTGCTGGGGCGGCGCGATCCGTGTCAAATACTACGCGCGGGCCACTCTCGCGCGTCTGCAGCGCGCGCATTCCGAACTCGTTCCAAAAACTTCATCGCCGACGCCAAGAAGCCGTCGTCGTCGTCGGCGCGGTCAGCATCGGCACCTTCACTGGCTGCCCCGTCGTCGCTGTCAGCGCCGCCATCAGCGTCGCTGCGATCATCGCTGCGCCTACGTCTGTCGACGTTGCCATGGCGCCGCGCCCGCACAAATCCTGGCGCTTGCACTCGCCACGCACGGCCCTGGGGGGGGGGGGAGGAGGAAGCCTCCCCCAGGAGCGGAGGGTGCGGACCCGACCCAACTGCCCCGCAGCGCGCGGCCTCTCCGAGGCCAAGCGGGCAGACGCCGGTCGGGCCCGTGGGGGAGCACCACCCCCCCCCCACACCCCCAGGGCGGGTAGGGCGGGCCAACGACAGCTCGTGGTCACTATGGACCAGAAGAGAGGGCCCCATTGGGCACGTGAACGCAGCAGGCCGCTATGGGCCGCAACGAAGCCACTATGGGCCGCAAGGAAGCCACTATGGGCCGAGCGAAGCCCCCAGAGGGCGGAGGGCCGAAACCCGACACACGGCACGGTATTTATATCCCGCCCAGTGCCAGGCGGAGGAAGCACGGCACGGCACTGCACCACACGACGCGAGCGGGAGGCGGAAGAGGGTCGACCAGCGCGCGGCCGACCAGCCGAGCGAGGGCGCCCCCGCGGCCAGCCGCGGGGTCGTTCACAGCGCGGGCGGATTTGTGCCAAGCAATAACTTCGTTATTCCGACCCCACAAATCCTGGCGCTTGCACTCGCCACGCACGGCCCTGGGGGGGGGGAGGAGGAAGCCTCCCCCAGGAGCGGAGGGTGCGGACCCGACCCATCTGCCCCGCAGCGCGCGGCCTCTCCGAGGCCAAGCGGGCAGACGCCGGTCGGGCCCGTGGGGGAGCACCACCCACTGCAACGGCGCTCCCGCGGGCCACGCCCGGCGCTGCCACCCACTGCCCCCGCGTGCCGGGGGTGCGCCCACGTGTGTGCCGTGCAGACACGACCACCAGACTGCGCGGGGTGCTCAGCCATCGCCATCGTCGCTGGACGACTCTGCCAAATGGGCTTCCGCGACCGACTGCCGCTCGAGCCGGGAAACGTTAAGGTATTTCATCCACGCGGGCTGATGCCAGCCGCCCGCGCGAAGAAGGTCGGTGACCGGTCCGCCCCTGGCAGCGATGTCCTGCGCGTGCCCGCGCCTGAACGCGTGAGTGCCGAATGATTCCGCGTCGTGGCGCCCCATTTCGCCCAGCGCGCGGCGCAGCCGAGCACGTGCCGCGCCTGGGGACCACGCAGCCCAGATGGGCTGATGAGCTGGCTCGCCAACTAGCCAGGCCCCAAGAACGTGTACGGGACAGGTGACCGCGCACTCGTCGCACCAGCACTGCCGTGCCATCACCGAGCGGCTCTCGCGGTTCTTTCTCCTGGAGAGGTGCAGCTCGATCTTCTGATCGCCGACGACGAACGCGGAGGCCACGCAAGCTGCGGCCGCGCCATCTTCAACCCGCACCGCGGGCAGGGCCTCCGAGGGTAGCCGAAGGAGGAATGCGTAGGCCGCCAGGCACACCATGGCGAAACGGCGACCCTCGTCACTGACGCGCAGGTGCGACACCAGACGGGCGACGTCGCGGCCCTGAAGGGCCATGCGCGCCTTCGCCTGCCAGCCCGAACGCTTCTCGATGGCGTTCTTAGCGGCGCGAACCGCCGGGTGCCTGAAGACTTCCACGGGCCTTGCGCGCCAACTGCCGCCGCGGGCGGACGCGCGCGTTGCCGGAAGATGAGAGGCGGGCGCGCGCCGGCATGCCACGAGGCACGCCTTCTTCACGTAAGTCACATAATTGCTGAAGGTCCCGGCGCACCTGAAGGTCGTGGACCACAGAAGCAGCCCCTCCAGGGTGGGCGGCAGTTCCTTCCCCCGTCGCTTTAAGACGCCCCTTGCGAATGTAACCCAGCACTCGAACCCGCTGCTGAGCGCGGGCAATGAGCGCGGGCATGCGCCCAGGAGAGCGCTCACCCGGGCCCTGCGCGCCCACGCTTTACCGGCCGCCGGGAGGTGATGAGGGCTCTGGCCCGAGCAGCTTCGGCCCGCGGCCCGCGCATGTCACGCCGACCCTCGCGCCCAGCGACTGAGAGCGCCCACCGGACCGCGGACACGGGGTCCTCCGGGGGAGCTGCATGCGCCCTGCCGCTGTCCTGGCGCCCGCGTTTAGCGCTGCGAGCGACAAGCCGCATTTCGCGCGCGCACCGTGGAGGATGACGAGACGGATTCGCTCGAGGGCGACCGCGTCGCGATGTCGGTCCTGCGACGGCCGACAAGGGGGGGGCCCGCGACGAACGCGGAACGCGCAAGCATACCTGGGGGCAATCCCGGGCGACGGGGCGGGCGCAGGAGAAGCGCCCGCGCTGCCCCTGCCCAGCGCGGCTGGCGCGCCGCCGCGCTGGGCTGCCGCGATAGCCGCGCGGACCACCTCGCGGGCGTCGCAAGATAATGCCGCGGCGCCCCTGAAGTCTGCCAGGGTGACGCCAACCCAATCGCTCACGGCGTCGGCGCCGTTATCGGCAAGCAGCTCGGCAGCGGCGAACACAGGAAGAGGGCGTGCCTCAGGGCAAACCGCGCGAAGCTGAGCGAGCAATCCAGCCAGCGCCATCGCGCGAACACCGATGACATTCTCCAGGTGCGCCGACAAACCAGAGATGCCCTCGCGCGCCACAGGCGAAGCGCGACCGCGACGTGCGCGAGGGAGGACGCCAACCCCTGCCCGACCTGGCGGGCGCACCCTGACCGATGAGTGAAGGGAAAGAAGAAAGAAAAAAAGAGGTGAACAAAAGAAAAAAAAAAGAAAAAAAAAAAAAAAAAAAAAAAAAAACTAAGAATAAAAAAACAAAAAAAAAAAAAAAAAAAAAAAAAAGAAAAAAAAAAGAAAGCAAAAGGAAAAAAAAAAAAAAAAAAAAAAAAAAAAAAAAAAAAAAACAAAAAAAAAAAAAAAGAAATAAAAAGAAAAAGAATGGAAAAAAAAAAAAAAAAAAAAAAAAAAAAAAAGGAAAACAAAAAAAAGAAAAAAAGAAAAAAAAAAAAAAAAAAAAAAATAAAAAAAAAAAAAAAAAAAAAAAAAAAAAAAAAAAAAAAAAAAAAAAAAAAAGAAAAAAAAAAAACACATACAAAGAAAAAAGAAAGCCAGATCCATTGCACGCACGCCCAGCGCCCGAGCCGGTCATGGCCGGCGATGAGGAAGCCACGCGCTCGGATCGAACCAGGCATCGTCCAGCACCGGAGGAATCCACTCCGCCCCCAAGCGATACAGCAGGGAATATGACTCGCGCGACGGCAGGTCGGCGATTTTGTCCACCGACGCCACACGCTGAACGTGCAGATTGCAATTCGCATCCAGCGCCATGCGCCAGATTGAGTGGACCAGGCAATTGTGGTCAAACTGCTTCGCCGCACCGGACCGGACGGCCCACTCGCTGCCTGAATTATCCGAAAAGATGTTCACGCATCGGCCCGACAGGAGCGGCTCAAAGGTGGCCAGGCCCAGCGCGATGCAGAGCACCTCCAGACCGCCGATTTGATTGTCGCGCCTTTCCCTGAAGAGCCGAAGCAGAGGCTCAGGCGGGGCGACATCGGTGAAGACAATGCGCCCGTCTATGAAAAGAACCGCGGCCACTCTAGCTGGATTCCCCCGCGCGTCGGAGAGCAATTGGACAGACCTGGTGTCTGGCGCCTGCCACTCCCGCGTCGTGGTGATATTTCTGGCGAGCGCTTCGTGCCACCATTGCAGGCAGACTCGCAGGTGCGCCGGGATACTAGGATGGCGCGCCCTTGCGTGCTCAAACAACGGCGGGAGCAGCGCGCGCCCGAACCGCCCGAAGGTGTGGGAGGCAGCCCAACAGAAGCGGCCTGCCAACTTGGACGCGCGCCCGCGCTCGAGCGCGCCCTCTTGAAGAGCAGCAGCGATCTCGGCGCGCCACCGGGCGCGCTTCTCCGGCAGCGGCCAGCACACGAGGCCACGCTCGTCAATCGCCACAGACAAGCCCAGGACCCCGAGCGGATTGCCGAACAGCAGCTTACCGTCGGCCACAGCGCTCGGGCCCAGAATGATTCTTACCCGTTCGGCGAACTGTCGCATTGCGTCGCGCAGCCCTTTCTTACGTTCGGGGCAGAAGAAGTCGTCCACATATCTGAGGACGGGAACGAAAATGAGCCTGCGGCCCAGCGCTGACAGCATCGCGCCGATGCGCTCCCAGCTGTGAACGGAGGAAGTCGCTCCGAATGGGGCGGCGAAGTGCTGGGCCACGTAGACGCATGTGCCCACGAGGAACGCGACCCATGCGAAGGCGCGATGTTCCGGCAACAGCGGCAAGCGCCGGAACGCGGCGTCTATGTCCGCCTTCCAGAGCCCGGGCGCTTCGCCCACGCGCGTCACAAATGCCTTGCAAGTGCCAAACAGAGCGTCGATGGCTTCATGGCCGAGACGCTCCGTCGGCTGCGACGCCGCGTTGATACGAGAGCGCGACATATCATCTACGAGCCGCAGCTTCTCGGACCCGTCCTCTCTCGACTGCCGGACGTCGAACCGCGGCGACAAAACCGCACCGTCGAGCTCGACCGCGCTGAGCGGCGCGGGATGGCTCATTCGGCCGAGCTCCGCTTCGGCGATAGTTTTGGTGAGAATCACGGCGGAGTCGCTAGACTCCTTGAGCGTGCCGAGCAGCGCGGCGTTGCCTCGCTCCGCGCCCGCGGCCCAGTCCGGCAGGCTGAGCGGTACAGGGAAAGATTCCGGACGCCCGTTCCCCGTGCACGGGAGAGGGCCCACGAGAGGCGCGCCGCGCCGAAAGACTTCCACGCAGGCCGCGTCCTCGTAACCGATTTCGTCGAGCAGTTCGACGAGAAGAGGGCCGTTGATCGATCCTGCGATTGTGCGCACATGGGCATCGCAGCCCGCGAACCAGGCCGCCGTCGCTCCAGAGGCGCGTAGCTCGGCGTCCCTGGCCCGAATTCGCTCGAGAGTCGCTCGCCGCTCACGGCACACCTGCCGCTCCGAGCGCGCAGCAATCCAATCGATCGCCGCCAAAACATCGCCGGGTACCACCACGGCCTTTTCAAAGGCCACTTTGTCCTCGAAGGAGTGAGAACGGGAGAGGACCTCTTCAAGAAAGGCGAGCTTAGGCGCTTCCTCAGCAGACGCAGGCGACGGCAGGTGACAGCAGCCGGCAGTGGCCAGCGCGCAACCGCGTGCATTGCAACTCGAGGCAGCATTCTGCCGGGCGCGCGAGCCCTCGAGCGTCGCGCGCCACAACGCGCAGCGCCTGATAATCCCATGTGGCAGCGATACTGGGCCCCATCGCATCCTGCGCTTTGCGAGCGCGAGCGCTCGAGCCTGCCGGAGGCGTTCGCGCGCCTCCTGGCCCAGCGGGCGGGCGGCCCTCGCGTCGCGATCGGACCGCGAGTGTTGACTGGCACCCAAGCCCTGGACGACGCGGCAACAACGCGGCGCCCTCCTGCCAGCGCGCGCGCGCGCGCCTGCGGGTCCCACGGGACGGTGGCTGAGGTTGGCGCCCATTCGTTGTTATTCAATGCCAACGTGGCGCGCGATGCACGTCCTCATCGGCGCGCGTCCCGCACCTCGCCGCGCGCCGCGGGCTGCGCGTGCCTCCGGCGGGCGTCAGGCGCGCGGCTTCTTCTGAGGAGAATACACCGTTCGCGAATCCCAGGAGCGCTTGTGGTAATCCCCGCGATAGGATCGGGACTGCCACCCGTCGGCTCTGGAATCGCGGTCGTTCTTCCAGGAAGTGACGGCGGCGCCCCCCGCGGCTCCCACGGCGCCCGCGGCGCTCGCGGCGCTCGCACTCTGCCCGCGCGCTGCCGCGGCGCTTTTCCCTGCACCCTTGCCGGCCGGCGCGGCAACCTGCGCGGCAGCGGTGGCGCAACGCGAACAAGGGATTCGGCGACGTGGCCTTAAGAGCCCGAGCGTATTCCGCTTCCGCCGCGCGGAGCAGCCCGACGTCAAGCGACAGCGCCGCAACGTTCACCTGCGCGCCGACGCGCGCCCGAGCATAACGCGCCGAAGCATGGCGCGGAGCTGCGGCCTGGAAGCCTGCCGCGCCGGCGGCGGCACGCTCGGCCCACGTCCTCCGCACAAGGCGGTCGTAGACCAAGGCAACCTGGGCCTTCCGTCCCTGCGGGGGGGCATCCAGTGCAACCTGGGCAAGCGCGCCCACTTCGGCGACCAGCGGACGGGCGCCAATGTCGACTCGCCTGGAGAACAACGTGTTTGTGAGCCATGGCGCTCGTGTACGAAATCTGATCAGGGACCGCGGCCGCCACGCTCCACGCGTCGTAAGCTTGGTGCCATGGCGTCCACGCCAGAAGCGGCTGGCTCTCCGCCGCGGTTCCCCGTCCGAACGCTCTGGCCCACGCGGCCGCCTCTTTCGACTCGGGCTCGTCATCGTCGGGAGAGCCGCCCGCGCCGCGCGCGCAAAGCGGCTGAACTTCGCGAGCTCAGTATAAATGAACGGGCGCGCGATTCCCCTGGATTTCGCGCGCTGCACCTCGGTGGCCAGCGCATCGGTCTTCGCTGACCTGAGCGAACGATGGAAACGCGCCAGCGCGCCGGGGCGAAGCCGCGCGGCCGCCTCGGCCACAGGGACTCCGGAAGGTCCCTCAAGCTGAGCTGGGCCAGGCCAGCGCCGATGTCGACATGCTCTCCCTTCGGCGGGAGCCCAGGATTCTGCAGCAACCGAACCGAGACGACCCGCCGAAGCCGGCGCGGGCCCCGCGGCACCCGGCGAACTCGCCTTGGCTGCCGCCACCGTCGCGCGATCCAGAGCGCGCCGCAGGACGCCCTTCGTCAGCGCCGTCGCGCCATCGGCATCCTTCAAATCGCCGAATTGAAGATTGGCCAATTCTTCTGGCATCGTCAGCCCATTGGCTGCCAGGCAATCAATGGCGCCCTTGAACTGGATATCAGTCCACTTCGCGCCCACAACAGGGTCAGACTGCAAGAAGGCAAGCATCGCCATCGCAATCACAGCGCCACGGGGCACGAGCGAGAACCACGCCAGCTGAAGCCCGCTCGCTTGCATGCCAGCGCGCCATGGTGACGAATGAGAGCGTGCCAACGACAGCTCGTGGTCACTATGGACCAGAAGAGAGGGCCCCATTGGGCACGTGAACGCAGCAGGCCGCTATGGGCCGCAACGAAGCCACTATGGGCCGCAAGGAAGCCACGATGGGCCGAGCGAAGCCCCCAGAGGGCGGAGGGCCGAAACCCGACACACGGCACGGTATTTATATCCCGCCCCAGTGCCAGGCGGAGGAAGCACGGCACGGCACAGCACCACACGACGCGAGCGGGAGGCGGAAGAGGGTCGACCAGCGCGCGGCCGACCAGCCGAGCGAGGGCGCCCCCGCGGCCAGCCGCGGGGTCGTTCACAGCGCGGGCGGATTTGTGCCAAGCAATAACTCCGTTATTCCGACCCCTAAAAAGGCTCGCGCCACTGCAGCTGGACGGCCGTAGACCACTCGAAGGCAATCGCACCTGGCAGCAGCGTGGCATGCACATGTGCCATCATCGCGTAGAGTAGGCCCCTCGACGTGCGGACTGGCCTGCTCGCCCGTCGAATGGCGAAGACGGTTGCTTCGAGCGCGCGGCTAGCCGGGCGGCGGCGGCGGCAACCGCCCCCCACCCAGCAAAACAAATTGCCGAGGCAGGCGCGCATCGGCCGCGGGAGCTCGGCCGCCCGCGCCCTCCAACGGCTTGGCCCCCAATGGCCAACGCGTTTCTCGCGTCGCGGCCCGAAGTTCCTGCCGGGAACCGCCGGGCCGCAGGATGAGAAACTGCCTGGCATCTCGGCGCGCAGTGGGTAGTTCGCCGCGCGATCGGTCATTGGCTGCGCGGCCACGCGCCGCGCGCCCAGGCCCCGCGCTCGACCCAGCACGTGCGCGCCGAGGTTCGATGGCACGGCGGGCGCCTGATTCTCCGCCGCAAGACATCTCTGCCCGGCAGCCAGTCCGAAGATCCAGTTGCGCCGGCTTTGTTTCTGATACGCTTGGGTGGGAGGCGGCGCGCGTCGGCTCGAACGCTAACTTCACTCTGCCCAGAGACTTCGACCCCGCGGGCTGCGGCGCAGTCGGAGGGGTTCCATTCGTTGCCCGTGGAAAACCTCCGCTCGCGCGCCGGGCCGCTGCCGTCCTGACTGAAAGCCGCGAACCGACTGGCATGGAGCGAGGCACTGTCCCGCCTTTGCGTTGGCCCGGATTCTTCGATTGGCCGCTCAACGGCAACCGCGCGAGCGATGGCTGCCCCAGACGGCGTCGCGCCAAGCCTCAATGCAATGGGCTGCGGCATGGCCAGCAAACCGAACACCTGCTGGCGCTGGCGGCTGCGCGCCTGGCGGCATGTGGCCTGGTTCTGCCCGCCGCTCATTCAGTCTCTGTGCGCGGCACTTTGTCCCGCAGGAATCGCCCCCGAAATAAATTCCAGCGGTCCGCAATTTGTCCCTGCTGGGCGTTAAGAATCTAAACCAGCTGCAAAGCAATCGAAGTGGCGACGTGCCCCAGGCTAAAGGCCGCGCGAGCGCGTCGGAGTCCGTCATAACGCGACGGGGCGCGGCGCACGCCCCAGAGCCGCATTCGTGCGCCAACCCTTGCGCCGCGGCTATTGTCATGCCGACGCGCGCGGACCGACGACGACCTCGGGCCTCGGGGCACGCGGCGGCGTAATCTCGCTGGCATTGGGGGCAGAGTGCGGCGGGCTGCATCCCGGCGCCCTCTGCGACGATGTCGTCTGCCTCCCATGCCGAGAGCGCCAGCCGGCCCGCCGCGGCTGCTGACAAGCAACAACAGAAAACGCGAAACCAACTGGCCCAGAAATTCCGCCCGCCGTCTCCTGTGCAATCGCCTCCCGTTTGTCGGAATCCGATGGCAAGCGCGCCGCGGCTTGCTTGTAAATGTCGCCTGGCTGCGCCATCGCGGACGCGGCCGCCGCCGACGAAGGAGGCGCGGCTCTCGCCGAGCTGGGACGCGCTTTTGGCTAGTTCTTTGATGTCCACAAGCGTCGGTTCATCGGCGGCCGCGAGCGCAACTGTTTTTCCTGCCCGACTTCTCGCCAATCGGGCGGCGGACGGCGTGCCCCGGCGGAGGTCGCGCGCCCCGCGCGCCAGCGCTCCGTCGCGAATTTGTCCAGGCGGCGCTCGGCCCATCCACGATGACGTTGACAGTTGCGGACGGCCTGCCGAGAGAGACGCCGAGCGGCATCGCCCAGCCGCGCGGACAAAAAATAGGTTCAGCGCGCGTCTCTTCAGCCCCCGCGGCGCACTCTGCGGCCGCAGCCCCGAGGGCAAGACAGACGGCCAGGAAATTGCCCGCCGCGCGCCCTCGGAAAGCCATGGCTGCGCACGGAGAACCGCGCGCAACAACATGCGACGGCGCGCGTTTGGGCTGGCTCGCAGCCCGCGCGCGCCACTGCTGGCAAGAGCGCGAGCGGCGTTGGCACGCTCCGGCAGTCGGGCCAGGGGGTACGGCAAAAACAGCGAAATGCGTAGAGCAAGGAATCGCACCCGCAAGGCGCCGCGGGGCCGCGTCGACATGCCCGACGCGCGGTTCGTTTGTTGCGCCCGTGGGCGCGGGCCACGTCCGCGAGCGACTGCGATCGCGGAGATGCACGTGCGCAGCATCCCCAGCACCAGCCGCGATACGCACATTCAATTTGTCCTCGCACCAACGACGCGCAAGACCGCTCGCCCGCCCAGCGGCGCTCGGCGGAGCGAGACTCCCCCAATCCGAGCGGGCCGGAGCAGCCGTCTCGCCTGGTCGCAAGTAGGGAGACGCCGACCTGCACTCCAGCGCTTCGCCGCTTGCGAGACTGGCACGCTTCAGTTCAAGATATGGCAACTATGCTGAAGCAGGGTGAGCATTTGGCTGCGTCGTCGCTTCGGGGGGGGGGCGCGGCATCGAAGCCGCCCGCGGCGAGCCACCGCCGCCCCTCTCCATCCGAAGCGCCAGCGCTGCAACTTCTCATGCGAAGCGGAACGCAGCCGCGCCGGACGTCGCGTTCCCTCCGCCAGTGGGGAAGCGACTGGGGGGATGCTGGAGGAGGAGCGTCGGCGCCCTCCCAGGGCTGTCTTGGTGCGTCCTTTGAACTCTCCCAAGCGCTGTCTTGCGGGCGCTATGAAACCGCCGGGCACGTTCGAAGTCTGCATTGAAACCTCTCTGGCCCGTCCTGGCGCTCCACCGAACTGGCTTGGAACCCGCGCTGGGGCAGTCTTTGCACGCGCATGCGAGACACTCGACGGCGCGCGCGCCCCGGGCTCTCGGCCCCCACCTCCTTCGCGCGCGGAGCGCCCTCTTCTGGAAGGGCGCTGGAAGCGCTTCCAAATGGGCACCGACAAAGAAAAGGCGCCGGGTCGATCGGGGAGACTGCAACGGGCGGGCCGGAGGGACGGGCCCTCTGGACGCCGGGTGGACCCAGGGCTGCTGGGGCCAGCGAGCTGAGCGGCGGGCTGCGTCGTCGACCAGTCCGAACCAAAGTGCGCATGCGCACGCTTCAATGCGGGGCGCCACTCGCTCGCGCGGCAACGGGTCCAGGGCGCCGCTCCACAACGCGCTGCAGAACGTCAGGGAGGGATACGCCAGCATTAACGAGAGCTTGCCGTTGACGTGGCGGCGTCCCTGCTAACGCGCGCAGCGCGTAATTTCAACGCGGGCGTCGCGCCGCGCTCCGCACGGCGTCCCTCGCCGCCTCAGCCGCGCGCGGCGATGCCCCGCGGATGCCGAACTCAGATGCCCGCCGCTCTCGGCCGAACGGCGCGCTGGCCCACCGCGACCAATCGCTTCTTCTGCTTTGCGAACTCTCTGTCCCGCGCATGCCTCTTGACATTTTCAAGCTGCGCGGCGGCGCGCGAAACGGCGCAAACTGTGCGCGCGCAGACGGCAGCGACGCCTGCATCACAGCGTCCAGCGATCTGTCAATGTCAATGGCGCTCTCACCTGAGAGAAGACACAGCGCATTTCACGCTCTGCCGCCGCCGACCTGTCATGCGCGAGCGCGGCCCGCCAGGCTCGCTCAGGGTCAGCTCGAACGCGGGGTGCTCGACGGGGTCGATGTGATTCGCGCTTGCGAGGGTCACAGCTGCGGCCGGGAAGAAAATTAGCAACCCGCCCTGGTCGGCGATCCGAGCAGCGCGTGCGCGTTGCCGGAGCGTCATACTTGGCGCGCGTCGAGATTCAAGGTCGCGCTCTTTCCGGCGGAACTGCGCGCGCGGCCGAGCGAAGGAGACGCGCGAACGTGGTCTGGCGCGCTGATCTCTGCGCCCAAGCGTTCTGCTCGTTTCTATGTCCCAGACCTGCTGGCTCTCGCGGCGAGTTCTCAGCTATCAGCTATCAGAAATCATCTTGGAACAGTGCTGAACGGGCACTTGCGCTGGAGGCATGGCCCCCACTGGCTTCTCCGACTCCCCCCGCCCCCTTAAAACTGTGTCTCGGATCGGGCTCTGCGCGCGCAAGACGCCCGGCGTGCGCCGCGAAGGAACGCGTCACTTTCTGCGGGCCGGGGCTGCTGGCTGCGCCGCGCGCATTTCGCAGCAACCGACGCGAGCTCGTTTAGTGGCTGCATGGCCAACGCACGCCGCAAGCAATTTCGGCTTCCCGCTTGGTTGCAGCTAATCAAACGCGCCAGGGCCCAGGGTTCGACCCAAATGCTGCGCGCTGGGGTTCGATGGCAAGGCGGGCGCCTGGCCTCGGATGAACGCTCGGCCAGCAGTGCCCACCATACTCCGTCGGCGTCGTGCGCTTGCGGCGCGCGGGGGCGACGGCGAGCGCGCCCTGCCACGTTTATCTTCGTCCAAAGCGCATATTCTGCCAACCGCCACCTCCCGGCCCGACGGGCGCCCAGAGAAAGCGAACCACTGACTTGTTTTGCGCGCCGACGCAGCCAGCGGCCCGAGCGCGGACGCTCGGACACGCGCTCGCGCGCGCCCGCCGCGACGGCGAACGCGCGAGGGCGCCCGACGGCGCAACGTAATCTTTCTGCGCGCAAGAGAAACCTGCTGGACCAAAAAAACACCCGCGCCGCAGCCGGCCGAGCCCACGCGTCGACGCAACGATCTTCAAAATCCACGCGCGCCGCGTTCGGGCGCCGGAGAAACATTGCCGCGCTGGGCCGCCACCTCGCGAGAATGCGGCAGGGGCCCGCGCTGTTGCGTTGGTCTAGCAACTCCTGCGCCCGAGCATCGGAGCGGCGCTAGACTCGCGCGCGCGCTGGAGCCTTCACGCCCCGCGCCCTAAAATGGCTCGCGCCACTGCAGCTGGACGGCCGCAGGCCACTCGAAGGCAATCGCACCTGGCAGCAGCGTGGCATGCACATGTGCCATCGTCGCGTAGAGTTTGCCCCCTCGCGTGCGGAACTGGCTGTTCGCCCCGTCGAATGGCGAAAGACGGGTTTTGCTTCGAGCGCGCGGCTAGCCGGGCGGCGGCGGCGGCAACCGCCCCCCACCCAGCAAAACACATTGCCGAGGCAGGCGCGCATCGGCCGCGGGTGCTCGGCCGCCCGCGCCCTCCAACGGCTTGGCCGCCAATGGCCAACGCGTTTCTCGCGTCGCGGCCCGAGGTTCCTGCCGGGAACCGCCGGGCCGCAGGATGAGAAACTGCCTGGCATCTCGGCGCGCATTGGGTAGTTCGCCGCGCGATCGGTCATTGGCTGTGCGGCCACCGCGCGTCGCCCCCGACTTCGGCTCCCCCGGGGGGGCGCAGCTCGCGCCGCGCGCCCAGGCCCCGCGCTCGACCCAGCAGGTGCGCGCCGAGGTTCGATGGCACGGCGGGCGCCTGATTCTCCGCCGCAAGACATCTCTGCCCGGCAGCAGTCCGAAGATCCAGTTGCGCCGGCTTTGTTTCTACTGCGCTTGGGTGGGAGGCGGCGCGCGTTGGCTCGAACGCTAACTTCACTCTGCCCAGCGACTTCGACCCCGCGGGCTGCGGCGCAATCGGAGGGGTTCCATTCCTTGCCCGTGGAAAACCTCCGCTCGCGCGCCCAGCCGCTGCCGTCCTGACTGAAAGCCGCGAAGCGACTGGCATGGAGCGAGGCACTGTCCCGCCTTTGCGTTGGCCCGGGATTCTTCGATTGGCCGCTCAACGGCAACCGCGCGAGCGATGGCTGCCCCAGACGACGTCGCGCCAGGCCTCAAAGCAATGGGCTGCGGCATGGCCAGCAAACCGAACACCTGCGGGCGCTGGCGGCTGCGCGCCTGGCGGCAGGTGGCCTGGTTCTGCCGCGCCGCAATTCAATCTCTGCGCGGCTGTCCGCAGGATCGCCCCCGAAATATTCCAGCGGCGCGCATGGTCCTGCTGGGGGGAAGAATCGACCAGCTACCAAGCAAAATCGGAAGTGGCGACGTGGCCCCCGGCGAAAGGCCGCGCGAGCGCGTCGAGTCCGTCATACGCGGCGGGCGCGGCGCACGCCCCCAGAGCCGCATCCGGGCGCCAACCCTTGCGCCGCGGCTATTGTCATGCCGACGCGCGCGGACCGACGACGACCTCGGGCCTCGGGCACGCGGCGGCGTAATCTCGCTGGCATTGGGGGCAGAGTGCGCCGGGCGGCATCCCGGCGCCCTCTGCGACGATGTCCTCTGCCTCCCACGCCGAGAGCGCCAGCCGGCCCGCCGCGGCTGCTGGCAAGCAACAACAGAAAACGCGAAACCAACTGGCCCAGAAATTCCGCCGTCTCCTGTGCAATCGCCTCCCGTTTGTCGGAATCCGATGGCAGGCGCGCCGCGGCTTGCTTGTAAATGTCGCCTGGCTGCGCCATCGCGGACCCGCCGCCGGCGAAGGAGGCGCGGCTCTCGCCGAGCTGGGACGCGCTTTTGGCTAGTTCTTTGATGTCCACAAGCGTCGGTTCTTCGGCGGCCGCGAGCACAACTGTTTTTCCTGCCCGACTTCTCGCCATCCGGGCGGCGGACGCGTGCCCCGGCGGGGAGGGCCGCCCGCCCCGCAGCGTGCGAGTGACCATGGCCGAATTGTGTCAGCGGCGGCGCTCGGCCCATTCACGATGACGTTGACAGTTGCGGACGGCCTCCCGAGAGAGACGCCGAGCGGCGCGGGCGTCGCGGCATCGCCCAGCCGCGCGGACAAAAACTAGGTTCAGCGTGCGTCTCTTCAGCCCCCGCGGCGCACTCTGCGGCCGCAGCCCCGAGGGCAAGACAGACGGCCAGGAAATTGCCCGCCGCGCGCCCTCGGAAAGCCATGGCTACGCACGGAGAACCGCGCGCAACAAAATGCGAAGGCGCGCGTTGGGCTGGCTCGCAGCCCGCGCGCGCCACTGCTGGCAAGAGCGCGAGCGCCCCCCTCGCCTCCGGCAGGTCGGGCCAGGAATCGCACCCGCAAGGCGCCGCGGGGCCGCGTCGACATGCCCGACGCGCGGTTCGTTCGTTGCGCCCGTGGGCGCGGGCCACGTCCGCGAGCGACTGCGATCGCGGAGATGCACGTGCGCAGCATCCCCAGCACCAGCCGCGATACGCACATTCAAATTGTCCTCGCACGAACGACGCGCAAGACCGCTCGCCCGCCCAGCGGCGCTCGGCGGAGCGAGACTTCCCCAATCCGAGCGGGCCGGAGCAGCCGCCTCGGCCTGGCCGCAAGGTCTGGAGACGCGACTACACTCCAGCGCGTCGCGCTGCGAGACTGCACGCTTCAAGAGGGCCTGGCCGCAAGGGCGCGGCATCCGCATTTGGCTACGTCGTCGGCTTCGGGCGCGGCATCGAAGCCGCCCGCGGCGAGCCACCGCCGCCCCTCTCCATCCGAAGCGCCAGCGCTGCAACTTCTCATGCGAAGCGGAACGCAGCCGCGCCGGACGTCGCGTTCCCTCCGCCAGTGGGGGAGCGACTGGGGGGATGCTGGAGGAGGAGCGTCGGCGCCCTCCCAGGGCTGTCTTGGTGTGTCCTTTGAACTCTCCCAAGCCTGATTCAAGTCTTCTGGGGCCCCCTGGCGCTGTCTAGCAGGCGCTATAAAACCGCCGGGCACGTTCGAAGTCTGCATTGAAACCTCTCTGGCCCGTCCTGGCGCTCCACCGAACTGGCTTGGAACCCGCGCTGGGGCAGTCTTTGCTTGCGCATGCGAGACACTCGACGGCGCGCGCGCCCCGGGCTCTCGGCCCCCACCTCCTTCGCGCGCGGAGCGCCCTCTTCTGGAAGGGCGCCGGAAGCGCTTCCACATGGGCACCGACAAAGAAAAGGCGCCGGGTCGATCGGAGAGACTGCAACGGGCGGGAGGGACGGGCCCTCTGGGCGCCGGGTGGATCCGGGGCTGCTGGGGCCAGCGAGCTGAGCGGCGGGCTGCGTCGTCGACCAGCCCGAACCAAAGTGCGCATGCGCACGCTTCAATCGGGCGCGCCACTCGCTCGCGCGGGCAGACCAGCCCAGGGCGCCGCTGGGCGCCGCGCTGCCAGACGTCAGGGCGAACCCACGCCAGCATTAACGAGAGCTTGCCGTTGACATGGCGGCGTCCCTGCCAACGCGCGCAGCGCGCAATTTCAACGCGGGCGTCGCGCCGCGCTCCGCACGGCGTCCCTCGCCGCCTCAGCCGCGCGCGGCGATGCCCAGCGGATGCCGAACTCAGATGCCCGCCGCTCTCGGGCGAACGGCGCGCTGGCCCACCGCGACCAATCGCTTCTTCTGCTTTGCGAACTCACTGTCCCGCGCATGCCTCTTGACATTTTCAAGCTGCGCGGCGGCGCGCGAAACGGCGCAAACTGTGCGCGCGCAGACGGCAGCGACGCCTGCATCACAGCGTCCAGCGATCTGTCAATGTCAATGGCGCTCTCACCTGAGAGAAGACACAACGCATTTCACGCTCTGCCGCCGCTGACCTGTCATGCGCGAGCGCGGCCCGCCAGGCTCGCTCAGGGTCAGCTCGAACGCGGGGTGCTCGACGGGGTCGATGTGATTCGCGCTTGCGCGGGTCACAGCTGCGGCCTGGCAGAAAATTAGCAACCCGCACTGGTCGGCGATCCGAGCAGCGCGCGCGCGTTGCCGGAGCGTCATACTTCGCGCGCGTCGAGATTCAAGGTCGCGCTCTTTCTGGCGGAACTGCGCGCGCGGCCGAGCGAGGGAGAAGCGCGAGCGTGGTCTAGCGCGCTGATCTCTGCGCCCAAGCGTTCTGCTCGTTTCTATGTCCCAGACCTGCCGGCTCTCGCGGCAAGTTCCCAGCTCTCAGAAATCATCTTGGAACAATGCTGAACGGGCGCTTGCGCTGGAGGCATGGCCCCCGCTGGCTTCTCCCACTCCCCCCGCCCCGTTAAAACTGTGTCTCGGATCGGGCCCTGCGCGCGCAAGACGCCTGGCGTGCGCCGCGAAGGAACGCGTCACTTTCTGCGGGCCGGGGCTGCTGGCCGCGCCGCGCGCGTTTCGCAGCAACCGACGCGAGCTCGTTTAGTGGCTGCATGGCCAACGCACGCCGCAAGCAATCTCGGCTTCCCGCTTGGTTGCAGCTAATCAAGCGCGCCAGGGTCCAGGGCTCGACCCAAATGCTGCGCGCCGGGGTTCGACGGCAAGGCGGGCGCCTGGCGTCGGACGAAAGCTCGGCGCAGCAGTGCCCACCATCACCCGTCGGCGTCTTGCACTTGCGGCGCGCGGGGGCGACGGCGAGCGCGCCCGGCCACGTTGATCTTCGCCCAAAGCGCATATTCTGCCAACCGCCACCTCCCAGCCCGACGGGCACCCAGAGAAAGCGAACCACTGACTGTTTTGCGCGCCGACGCAGCCAGCGGCCCGAGCGCGGACGCTCGGACACGCGCTCGCGCGCGCCCGCCGCGACGGCGAACGCGCGAGGGCGCCCGACGGCGCAACGTAATCTTTCTGCGCGCAAGAGGAACCTGCTGGAAAAAAAACCACCAGCGCCGCAGCCGGCCGAGCCCACGCGTCGACGCAGCGATCTTCAAAACCTACGCGCGCCGCGCTCGGGCGCCGGAGAAACATTGCCGCGCTGGGCCGCCACCTCGCGAGAATGCGGCAGGGGCCCGCGCTGTTGCGTTGGTCTAGCAACTCCTGCGCCCGAGCATCGGAGCGGCGCTAGACTCGCGCGCGCGCGCTGGAGCCTTCACGCCCCGCGCCCTAAAAAGGCTCGCGCCACTGCAGCTGGACGGCCGTAGACCACTCGAAGGCAATCGCACCTGGCAGCAGCGTGGCATGCACATGTGCCATCATCGCGTAGAGTTGGCCCCTCGACGTGCGGACTGGCCTGCTCGCCCGTCGAATGGCGAAGACGGTTGCTTCGAGCGCGCGGCTAGCCGGGCGGCGGCGGCGGCAACCGCCCCCCACCCAGCAAAACAAATTGCCGAGGCAGGCGCGCATCGGCCGCGGGAGTTCGGCCGCCCGCGCCCTCCAACGGCTTGGCCCCCAATGGCCAACGCGTTTCTCGCGCCGCGGCCCGAGGTTCCTGCCGGGAACCGCCGGGCCGCAGGATGAGAAACTGCCTGGCATTTCGGCGCGCATTGGGTATAGTTCGCCGCGCGATCGGTCATTGGCTGTGCGGCCACCGCGCGTCGCCCCCGATTTCGGCTCCCCCGGGGGGGCGCAGCTCGCGCCGCGCGCCCAGGCCCCGCGCTCGACCCAGCAGGTGCGCGCCGAGGTTCGATGGCACGGCGGGCGCCTGATTCTCCGCCGCAAGACATCTCTGCCCGGCAGCAGTCCGAAGATCCAGTTGCGCCGGCTTTGTTTCTGATGCGCTTGGGTGGGAGGCGGCGCGCGTCGGCTCGAACGCTAACTTCACTCTGCCCAGAGACTTCGACCCCGCGGGCTGCGGCGCAGTCGGAGGGGTTCCATTCCTTGCCCGTGGAAAACCTCCGCTCGCGCGCCGGGCCGCTGCCGTCCTGACTGAAAGCCGCGAGGCATGGAGCGAGGCACTGTCCCGCCTTTGCGTTGGCCCGGATTCTTCGATTGGCCGCTCAACGGCAACCGCGCGAGCGATGGCTGCCCCAGACGGCGTCGCGCCAAGCCTCAATGCAATGGGCTGCGGCATGGCCAGCAAACCGAACACCTGCGGGCGCTGGCGGCTGCGCGCCTGGCGGCATGTGGCCTGGTTCTGCCGCGCCGCAATTCAGTCTCTGCGCGGCTGTCCGCAGGATCGCCCCCGAAATATTCCAGCGGCGCGCATGGTCCTGCTGGGGGGAAGAATCGACCAGCTGCCAAGCAAAATCGGAAGTGGCGACGTGGCCCCAGGCGAAAGGCCGCGCGAGCGCGTCGAGTCCGTCATGCGCGGCGGGCGCGGCGCACGCCCCCAGAGCCGCATTCGTGCGCCAACCCTTGCGCCGCGGCTATTGTCATGCCGACGCGCGCGGACCGACGACGACCTCGGGGCACGCGGCGTTGTAATCTCGCTGGCATTTGGGGCAGAGTGCGGCGGGCGGCATCCCGGCGCCCTCTGCGACGACGTCGTCTGCCTCCCATGCCGAGAGCGCCAGCCGGCCCGCCGCGGCTGCTGGCAAGCAACAACAGAAACCGCGAAACCAACTGGCCCAGAAATTCCGCCGTCTCCTGTGCAATCGCCTCCCATTTGTCGGAATTCGATGGCAGGCGCGCCGCGGCTTGCTTGTAAATGTCGCCTGGCTGCGCCATCGCGGACGCGGCCGCCGCCGACGAAGGAGGCGCGGCTCTCGCCGAGCTGGGACGCGCTTTTGGCTAGTTCTTTGATGTCCACAAGCGTCGGTTCATCGGCGGCCGCGAGCGCAACTGTTTTTCCTGCCCGACTTCTCGCCATTCGGGCGGCGGACGGCGTGCCCCGGCGGAGGTCGCGCGCCCCGCGCGCCAGCGCTCCGTCGCGAATTTGTCCAGCGGCGGCGCTCGGCCCATCCACGATGACGTTGACAGTTGCGGACGGCCTGCCGAGAGAGACGCCGAGCGGCGCGGGCGTCGGGGCATCGCCCAGCCGCGCGGACAAAAAATAAGTTCAGCGCGCGTCTCTTCAGCCCCCGCGGCGCACTCTGCGGCCGCAGCCCCGAGGGCAAGACAGACGGCCTGGAAATTGCCCGCCGCGCGCCCTCGGAAAGCCATGGCTGCGCACGGAGAACCGCGCGCAACAAAATGCGAAGGCGCGCGTTTGGGCCGGCTCGCAGCCCGCGCGCGCCACTGCTGGCAAGAGCGCGAGCGCCCCTTTCGCCTCCGGCAGGTCGGGCCAGGAATCGCACCCGCAAGGCGCCGCGGGGCCGCGTCGACATGCCCGACGCGCGGTTCGTTCGTTGCGCCCGTGGGCGCGGGCGCACGTCCGCGAGCGACTGGATCGCGGAGATGCACGTGCGCAGCATCCCCAGCACCAGCCGCGATACGCACATTCAAATTGTCCTCGCACCAACGACGCGCAAGACCGCTCGCCCGCCCAGCGGCGCTCGGCGGAGCGAGACTCCCCCAATCCGAGCGGGCCGGAGCAGCCGTCTCGGCCTGGTCGCAAGGTCTGGAGACGCGACTGCACTCCAGCGCGTCGCGCTGCGAGACTGCACGCTTCAAGAGGGCCTGGCCGCAAGGGCGCGGCATCCGCATTTGGCTGCGTCGTCGGCTTCGGGCGCGGCATCGAAGCCGCCCGCGGCGAGCCACCGCCGCCTCTCTCCATCCGAAGCGCCAGCGCTGCAACTTCTCATGCGAAGCGGAACGCAGCCGCGCCGGACGTCGCGTTCCCTCCGCCAGTGGGGAAGCGACTGGGGGGATGCTGGAGGAGGGGCGTCGGCGCCCTCCCAGGGCTGTCTTGGTGCGTCCTTTGAACTCTCCCAAGCCTGATTCAAGCCTTCTGGGGCCCCCTGGCGCTGTCTTGCGGGCGCTATAAAACCGCCGGGCACGTTCGAAGTCTGCATTGAAACCTCTCTGGCCCGTCCTGGCGCTCCACCGAACTGGCTTGGAACCCGCGCTGGGGCAGTCTGTGCTTGCGCATGCGAGACACTCGACGGCGCGCGCGCCCCGGGCTCTCGGCCCCCACCTCCTTCGCGCGCGGAGCGCCCTCTTCTGGAAGGGCGCCGGAAGCGCTTCCAAATGGGCACCGACAAAGAAATGGCGCCGGGTCGATCGGGGAGACTGCAACGGGCGGGCCGGAGGGACGGGCCCTCTGGACGCCGGGTGGACCCGGGGCTGCTGGGGCCAGCGAGCTGAGCGGCGGGCTGCGTCGTCGACCAGTCCGAACCAAAGTGCGCATGCGCACGCTTCAATCGGGCGCGCCACTCGCTCGCGCGGGCAGACGGGTCCAGGGCGCCGCTGGGCGCCGCGCTGCCAGACGTCAGGGCGAACCCACGCCAGCATTAACGAGAGCTTGCCGTTGACGTGGCGGCGTCCCTGCCAACGCGCGCAGCGCGTAATTTCAACGCGGGTGTCGCGCCGCGCCCCGCGCGGCGTCCCTCGCCGCCTCAGCCGCGCGCGGCGATGCCCCGCGGATGCCGAACTCAGATACCCGCCGCTCTCGGCCGAACGGCGCGCTGGCCCACCGCGACCAATCGCTTCTTCTGCTTTGCGAACTCACTGTCCCGCGCATGCCTCTTGACATTTTCATGCTGCGCGGCGGCGCGCGAAACGGCGCAAACTGTGCGCGCGCAGACTGGCAGGCAGACGCCGCATCACAAGCGGTCAGCGGATCTGTCAATGTCAATGCACGCCGTTCTGAGTGCACGACACAGCGGGTTTCACGCTCTCGGCCGCCGCCGAACCTGTCATGCGCGAGCGCGGGCCCGCCAGGCTCGCTCAGTGTCAGCTCGAACGCGGGGGTGCTCGACGGGTCGATGCGACTCGCGCCTTGCGAGGGTCCAGTGGCGGCCTGGGGAGAAAATTAGCAACACGCCCGCACGGACTCTGACGAGCAAGCCGCGTGCGCGCCCCCGGAGCGTCCATACTTGGCGCGCGTCCCCTCGGAGGGTCGCGCTCATTTCCGCGGAACTGCGCGCGTCGGCCGAGCGAAGAGAAAGCGCGAACGTGGTCCTCCGAGGCTGATCTCTGCGCCCATGCGTTCTGCTCGTTTCTATGTCCCAGACCTGCCGGCTCTCGCGGCGAGTTCTCAGCTATCAGCTATCAGAAATCATCTTGGAACAGTGCTGAACGGGCGCTTGCGCTGGAGGCATGGCCCCCACTGGCTTCTCCGACTCCCCCCGCCCCGTTAAAACTGTGTCTCGGACCGGGCTCTGCGCGCGCAAGACGCCCGGCGTGCGCCGCGGAGGAACGCGTCACTTTCTGCGGGCCGAGGCTGCTGGCCGCGCCGCGCGCATTTCGCAGCAACCGACGCGAGCTCGTTTAGTGGCTGCATGGCCAACGCACGCCGCAAGCAATCTCGGCTTCCCGCTTGGTTGCAGCTCATCAAACGCGCCAGGGCCCAGCGTTCGACCCAAATGCTGCGCGCTGGGGTTCGATGGCAAGGCGGGCGCCTGGCCTCGGATGAAAGCTCGGCCAGCAGTGCCCACCATACTCCGTCGGCGTCGTGCGCTTGCGGCGCGCGGGGGCGACGGCGAGCGCGCCCAACCACGTTGATCTTCGTCCAAAGCGCATATTCTGCCAACCGCCACCTCCCGGCCCGACGGGGCGCCCGACGGCGCAACGCAATCTTTCTGCGCGCGAGAGGAACCTGCTGGAACAAAAACCACCAGCGCCGCAGCCGGCCGAGCCCACGCGTCGACGCAGCGATCTGCAGAATCCACGCGCGCCGCGTTCGGGCGCCGGAGAAACATTGCCGCGCCGGGCCGCCACCTCGCGGGCATGCGGCAGGGGCCCGCGCTGTTGCGCTGGTCTAGCAACTCCTGCGCCCGAGCATCGGAGCGGCGCTAGACTCGCGCGCGCGCGCTGGAGCCTTCACGCCCCGCGCCCTAAAAAGGCTCGCGCCACTGCAGCTGGACGGCCGCAGACCACTCGAAGGCAATCGCACCTGGCAGCAGCGTGGCATGCACATGTGCCATCATCGCGTAGAGTTGGCCCCTCGACGTGCGGACTGGCCTGCTCGGCCGTCGAATGGCGAAGACGGTTGCTTCGAGCGCGCGGCTAGCCAGGCGGCGGCGGCGGCAACCGCCCCCCACCCAGCAAAACAAATTGCCGAGGCAGGCGCGCATCGCCCGCGGGAGCTCGGCCGCCCGCGCCCTCCAACGGCTTGGCCCCCAATGGCCAACGCGTTTCTCGCGTCGCGGCCCGAGGTTCCTGCCGGGAACCGCCGGGCCGCAGGATGAGAAACTGCCTGGCATTTCGGCGCGCATTGGGTAGTTCGCCGCGCGATCGGTCATTGGCTGTGCGGCCACCGCGCGTCGCCCCCGATTTCGGCTCCCCCGGGGGGGCGCAGCTCGCGCCGCGCGCCCAGGCCCCGCGCTCGACCCAGCAGGTGCGCGCCGAGGTTCGATGGCACGGCGGGCGCCTGATTCTCCGCCGCAAGACATCTTTGCCCGGCAGCAGTCCGAAGATCCAGTTGCGCCGGCTTTGTTTCTGATGCGCTTGGGTGGGAGGCGGCGCGCGTCGGCTCGAACGCTAACTTCACTCTGCCCAGCGACTTCGACCCCGCGGGCTGCGGCGCAATCGGAGGGGTTCCATTCCTTGCCCGTGGAAAACCTGACTGAAAGCCGCGAAGCGACTGGCATGGAGCGAGGCACTGTCCCGCCCTTGCGTTGGCCCGGGATTCTTCGATTGGCCGCTCAAAGGCAACCGCGCGAGCGATGGCTGCCCCAGACGGCGTCGCGCCAAGCCTCAATGCAATGGGCTGCGGCATGGCCAGCAAACCGAACACCTGCGGGCGCTGGCGGCTGCGCGCCTGGCGGCATGTGGCCTGGTTCTGCCGCGCCGCAATTCAATCTCTGCGCGGCTGTCCGCAGGATCGCCCCCGAAATATTCCAGCGGCGCGCATGGTCCTGCTGGGGGGAAGAATCGACCAGCTACCAAGCAAAATCGGAAGTGGCGACGTGGCCCCAAGCGAAAGGCCGCGCGAGCGCGTCGAGTCCGTCATGCGCGGCGGGCGCGGCGCACGCCCCCAGAGCCGCATTCGGGCGCCAACCCTTGCGCCGCGGCTATTGTCATGCCGACGCGCGCGGACCGACGACGACCTCGGGCCTCGGGGCACGCGGCGGCGTAATCTCGCTGGCATTGGGGGCAGAGTGCGGCGGGCGGCATCCCGGCGCCCTCTGCGACGATTTCGTCTGCCTCCCACGCCGAGAGCGCCAGCCGGCCCGCCGCGGCTGCTGGCAAGCAACAACAAAATGCGAAGGCGCGCGTTTGGGCCGGCTCGCAGCCCGCGCGCGCCACTGCTGGCAAGAGCGCGAGCGCCCTCGCCTCCGGCAGGTCGGGCCAGGAATCGCACCCGCAAGGCGCCGCGGGGCCGCGTCGACATGCCCGACGCGCGGTTCGTTCGTTGCGCCCGTGGGCGCGGGCCACGTCCGCGAGCGACTGTGATCGCGGAGATGCACGTGCGCAGCATCCCCAGCACCAGCCGCGATACGCACATTCAAATTGTCCTCGCACCAACGACGCGCTAGACCGCTCGCCCGCCCAGCGGCGCTCGGCGGAGCGAGACTCCCCCAATCCGAGCGGGCCGGAGCAGCCGTCTCGGCCTGGTCGCAAGGTCTGGAGACGCGACTGCACTCCAGCGCGTCGCGCTGCGAGACTGCACGCTTCAAGAGGGCCTGGCCGCATGGGCGCGGCATCCGCATTTGGCTGCGTCGTCGGCTTCGGGCGCGGCATCGAAGCCGCCCGCGGCGAGCCACCGCCGCCCCTCTCCATCCGAAGCGCCAGCGCTGCAACTTCTCCTGCGAAGCGGAACGCAGCCGCGTCGGACGTCGCGTTCCCTCCGCCAGTGGGGGAGCGACTGGGGGGATGCTGGAGGAGGAGCGTCGGCGCCCTCCCAGGGCTGTCTTGGTGCGTCCTTTGAACTCTCCCAAGCCTGATTCAAGCCTTCTGGGGCCCCCTGGCGCTGTCTTGCGGGCGCTATAAATCCGCCGGGCACGTTCGAAGTCTGCATTGAAACCTCTCTGGCCCGTCCTGGCGCTCCACCGAACTGGCTTGGAACCCGCGCTGGGGCAGTCCATTTTGACACCCACATATCGCGAATGTGAGCATTCAAGAATTCGGGAGCGAAGTCTTGAATTGTTTCGCGCGCGGAGCGCCTCTTCTGGAAAAGCGCCGGAAGCGCTTCCAAATGGGCACCGACAAAGAAAAGGCGCCGGGTCGATCGGGGAGACTGCAACGGGCGGGCGGGAGGGGCGGGCCCTCTGGACGCCGGGTGGATCCGGGGCTGCTGGGGCCAGCGAGCTGAGCGGCGGGCTGCGTCGTCGACCAGCCCGAACCAAAGTGCGCATGCGCACGCTTCAATCGGGCGCGCCATTCGCTCGCGCGGGCAGACCGGCCCAGGGCGCCGCTGGGCGCCGCGCTGCCAGACGTCAGGGCGAACCCGCGCCAGCATTAACGAGAGCTTGCCGTTGACGTGGCGGCGTCCCTGCCAACGCGCGCAGCGCGCAATTCACACGCGGGCGTCGCGCGCGCTCCGCAGGGGGCCCCCGGTCCCTCGCCGCCTCCGCGCGCGCGGCGGATGCCCCGCGGATGCCGAACTCAGATGCCCGCCGCTCTCGGCCGAACGGCGCGCTGGCCCACCGCGCCCAATCGCTTCTTCTGCTTTGCGAACTCACTGTCCCGCGCATGCCTCTTGACATTTTCAAGCTGCGCGGCGGCGCGCGAGACGGCGCGAACTGTGCGCGCGCAGACGGCAGCGACGCCTGCATCACAGCGTCCAGCGATCTGTCAATGTCAATGGCGCTCTCACCTGAGAGAAGACACAACGCATTTCACGCTCTGCCGCCGCTGACCTGTCATGCGCGAGCGCGGCCCGCCAGGCTCGCTCAGGGTCAGCTCGAACGCGGGGTGCTCGACGGGGTCGATGCGACTCGCGCTTGCGCGGGTCGCAGCTGCGGCCTGGCAGAAAATTAGCAACCCGCACTGGTCGGCGATCCGAGCAGCGCGCGCGCGTTGCCGGAGCGTCATACTTCGCGCGCGTCGAGATTCAAGGTCGCGCTCTTTCCGGCGGAACTGCGCGCGCGGCCGAGCGAAGGAGAAGCGCGAACGTGGTCTGGCGCGCTGATCTCTGCGCCCAAGCGTTCTGCTCGTTTCTATGTCCCAGACCTGCCGGCTCTCGCGGCAAGTTCCCAGCTCTCAGAAATCATCTTGGAACAATGCTGAACGGGCGCTTGCGCTGGAGGCATGGCCCCCGCTGGCTTCTCCGACTCCCCCCGCCCCGTTAAAACTGTGTCTCGGATCGGGCTCTGCGCGCGCAAGACGCCTGGCGCGCGCCGCGAAGGAACGCGTCACTTTCTGCGGGCCGGGGCTGCTGGCCGCGCCGCGCGCATTTCGCAGCAACCGACGCGAGCTCGTTTAGTGGCTGCGTGGCCAACGCACGCCGCAAGCAATTTCGGCTTCCCGCTTGGTTGCAGCTAATCAAACGCGCCAGGGCCCAGGGTTCGACCCAAATGCTGCGCGCTGGGGTTCGATGGCAAGGCGGGCGCCTGGCCTCGGATGAAAGCTCGGCCAGCAGTGCCCACCATGCTCCGTCGGCGTCGTGCGCTTGCGGCGCGCGAGGCGACGGCGAGCGCGCCCTGCCGCGTTAATCTTCGTCCAAAGCGCATATTCTGCCAACCGCCACCTCCCAGCCCGACGGGCACCCGGAGAAAGCGAACCACTGACTTGTTTTGCGCGCCGACGCAGCCAGCGGCCCGAGCGCGGACGCTCGGACACGCGCTCGCGCGCGCCCGCCGCGACGGCGAACGCGCGAGGGCGCCCGACGGCGCAGCGAAATCTTTCTGCGCGCAAGAGGGACCTGCTGGGAAAAAAACCACCAGCGCCGCAGCCGGCCGAGCCCACGCGTCGACGCAGCGATCTTCAAAACCTACGCGCGCCGCGCTCGGGCGCCGGAGAAACATTGCCGCGCTGGGCCGCCACCTCGCGGGCATGCGGCAGGGGCCCGCGCTGTTGCGCTGGTCTAGCAACTCCTGCGCCCGAGCATCGGAGCGGCGCTAGACTCGCGCGCGCGCGCTGGAGCCTTCACGCCCCGCGCCCTATAAAGGCTCGCGCCACTGCAGCTGGACGGCCGCAGGCCACTCGAAGGCAATCGCACCTGGCAGCAGCGCGGCATGCACATGTGCCATCAGGGCGAGAGTTTTGGCCCTCGCGGAGCGGACTGGCCTGCTCGCCCGTCGAATGGCGAATACGGTTGCTTCGAGCGCGCGGCTAGCCGGGCGGCGGCGGCGGCAACCGCCCCCCACCCAGCAAAACAAATTGCCGAGGCAGGCGCGCATCGGCCGCGGGAGCTCGGCCGCCCGCGCCCTCCAACGGCTTGGCCCCCAATGGCCAACGCGTTTCTCGCGTCGCGGCCCGAAGTTCCTGCCGGGAACCGCCGGGCCGCAGGATGAGAAACTGCCTGGCATCTCGGCGCGCATTGGGTAGTTCGCCGCGCGATCGGTCATTGGCTGTGCGGCCACCGCGCGTCGCCCCCGACTTCGGCTCCCCCGGGGGGGCGCAGCTCTCGCCGCGCGCCCAGGCCCCGCGCTCGACCCAGCAGGTGCGCGCCGAGGTTCGATGGCACGGCGGGCGCCTGATTCTCCGCCGCAAGACATCTCTGCCTGGCAGCAGTCCGAAGATCCAGTTGCGCCGGCTTTGTTTCTGATACGCTTGGGTGGGAGGCGGCGCGCGTCGGCTCGAACGCTAACTTCACTCTGCCCAGCGACTTCGACCCCGCGGGCTGCGGCGCAAACGGAGGGGTTCCATTCCTTGCCCGTGGAAAACCTCCGCTCGCGCGCCCAGCCGCTGCCGTCCTGACTGAAAGCCGCGAAGCGACTGGCATGGAGCGAGGCACTGTCCCGCCTTTGCGTTGGCCCGGGATTCTTCGATTGGCCGCTCAAAGGCAACCGCGCGAGCGATTGCTGCCCCAGACGACGTCGCGCCAGGCCTCAATGCAATGGGCTGCGGCATGGCCAGCAAACCGAACACCTGCGGGCGCTGGCGGCTGCGCGCCTGGCGGCATGTGGCCTGGTTCTGCCGCGCCGCAAATCAGTCTCTGCGCGGCTGTCCGCAGGATCGCCCCCGAAATATTCCAGCGGCGCGCATGGTCCTGCTGGGGGGAAGAATCGACCAGCTACCAAGCAAAATCGGATTGGCGACGTGGCCCCAGGCGAAAGGCCGCGCGAGCGCGTCGAGTCCGTCATACGCGGCGGGCGCGGCGCACGCCCCCAGAGCCGCATCCGGGCGCCAACCCTTGCGCCGCGGCTATTGTCATGCCGACGCGCGCGGACCGACGACGACCTCGGGCCTCGGGCACGCGGCGGCGTAATCTCGCTGGCATTGGGGGCAGAGTGCGCCGGGCGGCATCCCGGCGCCCTCTGCGACGATGTCCTCTGCCTCCCACGCCGAGAGCGCCAGCCGGCCCGCCGCGGCTGCTGGCAAGCAACAACAGAAAACGCGAAACCAACTGGCCCAGAAATTCCGCCGTCTCCTGTGCAATCGCCTCCCGTTTGTCGGAATCCGATGGCAGGCGCGCCGCGGCTTGCTTGTAAATGTCGCCTGGCTGCGCCATCGCGGACGCGGCCGCCGCCGAAGACGGAGGCGCGGCTCTCGCCGAGCTGGGACGCGCTTTTGGCTAGTTCTTTGATGTCCACAAGCGTCGGTTCATCGGCGGCCGCGAGCGCAACTGTTTTTCATGCCCGACTTCTCGCCAATCGGGCGGCGGACGGCGTGCCCCGGCGGAGGTCGCGCGCCCCGCGCGCCAGCGCTCCGTCGCGAATTTGTCCAGCGGCGGCGCTCGGCCCATCCACGATGACGTTGACAGTTGCGGACGGCCTGCCGAGAGAGACGCCGAGCGGCATCGCCCAGCCGCGCGGACAAAAAATAAGTTCAGCGCGCGTCTCTTCAGCCCCCGCGGCGCACTCTGCGGCCGCAGCCCCGAGGGCAAGACAGACGGCCTGGAAATTGCCCGCCGCGCGCCCTCGGAAAGCCATGGCTGCGCACGGAGAACCGCGCGCAACAAAATGCGAAGGCGCGCGTTTGGGCCGGCTCGCAGCCCGCGCGCGCCACTGCTGGCAAGAGCGCGAGCGCCCCATTCGCCTCCGGCAGGTCGGGCCAGGAATCGCACCCGCAAGGCGCCGCGGGGCCGCGTCGACATGCCCGACGCGCGGTTCGTTCGTTGCGCCCGTGGGCGCGGGCCACGTCCGCGAGCGACTGCGATCGCGGAGATGCTCGTGCGCAGCATCCCCAGCACCAGCCGCGATACGCACATTCAAATTGTCCTCGCACCAACGACGCGCAAGACCGCTCGCCCGCCCAGCGGCGCTCGGCGGAGCGAGACTCCCCCAATCCGAGCGGGCCGGAGCAGCCGTCTCGGCCTGGCCGCAAGGTCTGGAGACGCGACTACACTCCAGCGCGTCGCGCTGCGAGACTGCACGCTTCAAGAGGGCCTGGCCGCAAGGGCGCGGCATCCGCATTTGGCTGCGTCGTCGGCATCGGGCGCGGCATCGAAGCCGCCCGCGGCGAGCCACCGCCGCCCCTCTCCATCCGAAGCGCCAGCGCTGCAACTTCTCATGCGAAGCGGAACGCAGCCGCGCCGGACGTCACGTTCCCTCCGCCAGTGGGGGAGCGACTGGGGGGATGCTGGAGGAGGAGCGTCGGCGCCCTCCCAGGGCTGTCTTGGTGTGTCCATTGAACTCTCCCAAGCCTGATTCAAGTCTTCTGGGGCCCCCTGGCGCTGTCTAGCAGGCGCTATAAAACCGCCGGGCACGTTCGAAGTCTGCATTGAAACCTCTCTGGCCCGTCCTGGCGCTCCACCGAACTGGCTTGGAACCCGCGCTGGGGCAGTCTTTGCTTGCGCATGCGAGACACTCGACGGCGCGCGCGCCCCGGGCTCTCGGCCCCCACCACCTTCGCGCGCGGAGCGCCCTCTTCTGGAAGGGCGCCGGAAGCGCTTCCAAATGGGCACCGACAAAGAAAAGGCGCCGGGTCGATCGGAGAGACTGCAACGGGCGGGAGGGACGGGCCCTCTGGGCGCCGGGTGGATCCGGGGCTGCTGGGGCCAGCGTGCTGAGCGGCGGGCTGCGTCGTCGACCAGCCCGAACCAAAGTGCGCATGCGCACGCTTCAATCGGGCGCGCCACTCGCTCGCGCGGGCAGACCAGCCCAGGGCGCCGCTGGGCGCCGCGCTGCCAGACGTCAGGGCGAACCCACGCCAGCATTAACGAGAGCTTGCCGTTGACATGGCGGCGCCCCTGCCAACGCGCGCAGCGCGCAATTTCAACGCGGGCGTCGCGCCGCGCTCCGCACGGCGTCCCTCGCCGCCTCAGCCGCGCGCGGCGATGCCCAGCGGATGCCGAACTCAGATGCCCGCCGCTCTCGGGCGAACGGCGCGCTGGCCCACCGCGACCAATCGCTTCTTCTGGTTTGCGAACTCACTGTCCCGCGCATGCCTCTTGACATTTTCAAGCTGCGCGGCGGCGCGCGAAACGGCGCAGACTGTGCGCGCGCAGACGGCAGCGACGCCTGCATCACAGCGTCCAGCGATCTGTCAATGTCAATGGCGCTCTCACCTGAGAGAAGACACGACGCACTGGCTTGCAAGCTGTCCCCGTGCGGGGGCATCCTGACGCACGCGGGTCGCGCCCCAGCGGCTCCAGCCCTGGGGCCGCGTCGGGCCCACCACGCACTTACAAGTCAGGCACAGCCCTGGCGCACAGCCCAGACCGCTCATCGACGTCATCAGGAGCCGACGAACGCCGTACGCCTTCCCTCATCAGCGCGGCCGCCGCCCTCGCCCGAGGCCGTGCCCGCCCACGGCGATCTGCCTCTCGCTCGTCACGACAGAGTGGCGGGTACTCCACCTCAGACAACAGTGGCATCGAGACGTGGGAGCACATTGTGACGGAAGAGGAGCCGACTGCCTACCACGTCCTCGCCTACCACGTCCGTGATGTGCGGACCCGTGTCAATGCCCCTGGCATCGAGGTCTGGCTTGACCCTGGTGATCACCACGACGGTGCCTACTTACCGTGGGGACGACAGTCATGGGCCACCGCGTTATTGACCCTGCGGTGGCGGGGCGGGACGGCTGGGTCATCCTCCACCACGACCACGGCGGCACCACTACTAAGCTCTGGGCACCGACCCAAGTCCACGTCAAAGCGGACGACACCTGGCGCACCGTCATGGTACCAGCGGACATGGGGCCCCAGTGGATCAGGTGCCATGCCGAGGACGCTCGCCTCCCCGCCGAGGTTGTCCGCACTACAGGCCAATCCTGGTTTGCTGACGTCTGGCCCTTGTGGGATCGCCCGAGACCCCACCCAGACGACCCAGGCACAAACGAGCATGCGCTACCGCCCTTTCCAGGACGCTGGTCTTGCCTACAGTGTCGATTCCAATGCTGCCAATATTGCGCGGCTCGCCGCAACACACAGCTTGGCACCTCGGGCCAACCAACGTGCCCAGACTGCGGCCGCAGCGGACTGCGTACACTTATGGACTGGTCCACGGACTACTCGTGCAACAGTTGGACGTGTGCATACAGCACCAACAACAGGGACTCCGACACATGCTGCCTGTCCAGCAGGTGCCCCCACCCCCCCAGGCCACACAACCTGCACGACGTCCGTGCCACAGGGATGCCGCCGCACATCCTTGCCCGCCAATTCGGCAACGCGCCAGCCCTTCACGACCTCAAGGAACCCCCCCGAGCGCCTTCAGGCCCCGGGGGGGAACCTCCACAACCAGGGCAAGCAGGCTACCAGGGTCAATGGTACTTCCCACCGCAGCCGCGGCGCGTCCCCAGGCAGGGACTGCCTGACGGCACAAGGCGGCCACCTGGAGTCACAGGAACGGGGATGCCCGAAGAACCTTCCCCCGACCAACCGCTTTGGAGGGAAGGCTACGTGCTCTTCAGTCCCCACCAGGCCCTCAAGGAGGAATTCACCTTCAACAAGACGGTCCGCCGACCCTACTCCCTAGCCATCACCAACATGTACAGGGATCGTGTCACGGTCAGGACCGTCTGCGAGTCGATCGCCGAGCGCATACACACTACCCGCACCCGCTGGCGAGACGTGGTACTGTACTGGGACGCCGAGGGTGGTCCTGGGCCTCAAGCCCTCGACTACGGCATGCGACTCTGCGACGCCATGGTGAGCCGTGCCACGACCGAAGCCGAGCTAAACCACGACCGCAGCAACCGTGGTAGTTTCTGCCTCTATGGACCAGCGCACCAGCGAGCTGTCAACATCACGGCGATCTCCGAGCCGCAGAACATCGACTACATGGAGCATGTGCGGCGATACTCACCCGTAGGGGGGACCTACCCTGACAACGCCTTCGAGCACGTCTATCGGGGCTGGCAGCGGCCCGACGTGCCCACCATCCTCCCCGACACCCGTCCCCTCTCGAGAGCCGACTGGCAGCGTCACCAACAGCACCAGCAGCGCATCCAGCAGCGGGACCAACGTGACGCAGGACAGCAGGGCACGCCACGCTACCGCTCCCCCGCGCGTGTCCCGACAGGCGGTAACACGGCCTACGACGGGGTTGCCGCCTACTACCGTGGCCCCATAGGTGCCAGGCCCGCGGCTGCTGGAGCAGCCGCCTCCAGCTACGGCCACGCCCCCCACGCCAGGGTTCACCCAGCGGTCATCGGCTACCCGCGTGCACCCGTGCAGGCCCTCCCAAGGGCCACCTCGCCCGTGCCAGGGTCCACGCGCGCCTGGGGCCATTACTCAGGCCGACATGATGGCACCTCCAGCAACCAGCCCGCAGTGATAACCCCTGCGGCTTCAGCCCAGGGGGCTGCAACAAACCGTGGCAGGACTGGGCGCCCCGAAGGATGGCGCGATGCGAACGTGCGCGCTTGGCAACCGCGCCAGCACACGCCCCCGCCAAACGTGGCTGCAGCACTGCGCCCTGCCCAGGCAAAACCGGCCCCACCTGAGCGGGAGAGGCAGCCGCTTACCCCGCTCGTCCTCACGCACATCCAGGCGCATCACAGCGCCTCCCCGCGGCACAGCGAGGGAAGCGCCCACCACGTCAGCCCCCGCCCCGACGCTGTCGACCCTGACCAGGCCACAGCCACGGCGGAGGGCGGCACAAGCGCCTCTCGCCAGCCCAGCCCATCACCCTGCGCGGCGCCGATCCGATCCCCGAGCAGGGTGGATTCTGAGCGCGCTAATGCCCAGGCGACTTCGCCACGCGACCGTCACACGGGCGGGCGCGTCCCGCGCAGCAGGACCTGCAGCCGCCACAGTTCACGCAAGGCCCCAGGGAGCTCCACGAGCTCGCCGCCTCGCGAGACTCAGGCTGATGGCCGAGCCCCCGAAGTGGTGCCCCGCTTCGGAGCCAGCGTCATCGAACCTGGCCAGGTCGACCTCGAGCCGACGCCGTCCACGGACCACGAGCCGCCGCTGCCCACCCGCGTGATCGTCCCCATCGACGAGGCGCCTACCTTCGACCCGTTCAAGAACAAGTACCGTGTCAAGAACCTTGTGGCGGGTTTCGGCGGTGGCTCACCGCTCTCACCTCAGAGTCGGGGCGGAGCCCCCGACACCTCAGCCGCTGCCGCGGCAGCGGCGGCCCCGCGGGGAATCAGCCCTGTCCGCAACGTGGGCCTCACGGCAGCGGGCATGGACGAGGCCCAGCGCCAGGCCTCCGACCGTGCTGCTGGAGCTGTTCCACAGATGCTGCTCATCAAGATACTGACGGGGCGGGCGCGCCACCGCAGGACGGACCAGCGGTGTCGCGTGCGCAGTATATGCGCGTGCGTTGTGCCGCTGCCGCGCCGAGCCGCCGCCGCTGGTTCGCTTTTGCTTTTGTGTTCGGCAGGGCGGATCGAGGAGTCGCCTCCCTCTCCCTCTGTTGCCGTCTCACCTCTCCTCCCCTCGTCCCCTATGGTACAGGAGTGAGGAGGATTTTTCGAGGCAGTCTTACTGACGTTTATGAACCCCCCCTGGCGCAGTGCCGACCATGTCTCGCCTATACTTCTAGCCTGACGGCGGCTTCAGCCCCGGTCAAGCTAATCCATAGGAACGCCATGAGCTCCTACTGTGGCCAAGCCTTCTACCTGGGCGAGGGTCAGGCTGACTTACACCGTGCGGGGCGTGCAAACCCCAGCTCCACCGATGGAGACGGGCCAGGTCGCTCCATACACCTCGTCAGCCTAAACATCACCAGTCTCTCAGCGAATTGGCCAACCATCACCGCTCTTGGTGTCGACCACAACGCCGCAGTCATAGCACTGCAGGAGACCCGACATGCCAAGCCGACCAGACAAGCCATCGCTACCAGCGCCGCCAATCCACTCCACGGAGGATACCACGCCAGTCTTGGACCTGACCAGGATCTGGCGCGAGCCCAGCGCAGAGCTGCCCACGGCGGCACAGACCACACCGTCGTGGGCAACACTGGCGCCTCGGGAGGGGTCGCCATCCTCTCTAAGGATGCCATTGTCGACTCCACTGTCGATGACAATGCGCCCTGTATCGTCGCCCTCAAGGCCAAGAAAAGATGGCACGAGGTCTTTCTCCCGCTCTGCACTCAACACCGCCGCAGGCGGCGACGAAACAACCACGGGACCGCGGGGATCTACATAGCGAGCCTCTACGGGATTGCTGGAGGAGACAGCACAGCTCTTTTTCGGCTCGCTGACTGCGCCGCCGCTAGGGTCGGCTCAGCCCCCTACTTCATCTGCATGGACGCCAATACGAACATCGATGACAATCCACACCTTCTGCACATGTTGCAGCACGGATGGTTCAACGTCGCTGAGGGCACACAGACCACACCATGCACACATACGGCAATATCCCTGACTGGGACCGCGTCACCAAGTGCCCCCGCACTTCGCGCATCGATTATATCATTGCCAACCAAGCGGCGCGATCCCTTGTCACCGACTTCTGCTACCTTCGCGACTTGCCAGCGAAGTCTCATGTTGGCCTGCAGGTCTCGCTTGACCTCAGTCGCCTCGACCATACGGCCCGACGTCTTCTTGCCCCCACGCCCTACCCTCCCGACGATGGAGCTCATGAGGGTCACGAGCTGCAGGCACTAGGGACCCTCATCGCGGGGCGATATCAGGACCGCATGGAACAGGCCGACACACGCGACGACGTGGAGCGCATGTTCGCCCTGGCTAACGAGGCCAGTCATGAGTACCATCTCACCCGTCTGCGCGACCTGCCACCTCCACCGCCCGACCACCCACAAAAGACGCTACCCTGGAAAACCCGAGGGTTGGGGGAGAGCGCGGGGAGCGCTGCGCGTTGGGTAGGCACGCGCCCGCGGGGGGGGGCGAGCGGCGCACTCGTCGCTCGCCGCTCCCCGCGGGAGCGCGCGGGTGCAGCGACACCCCGCGCCCCACCCCAACCAAAGGAGCGGCGAAGGGAGAGGGGAAACAAAAGCCGCCACGGCGGCCCGCGACGCGCGCACCGAGGGCGCCAGCCTCGCGTTCGGCCGACAAGCGCCCTCGGGGCAGCGCGCGCGACGCGGGGGTATATTTACCCTCCCCCCACCGCAGGGAGACGTGGACAAAGAACACGAACAAGACGACCAAAAAGACCTGAGGCGAGCCACCCCAAACGCACCCCCCAACCGACCCAACCCGCCCCACCACAGGCACCGCGGCGAACCGCGGCGCCAGCGGCGGGGCGGCAGGGGTAGAAGGTTCCCAGGTCCGCGTTTTTGTGACAACGAACAAAACTGCGTTGTGTTCTCGCCCACAAAAGACGCTACCCTGGAAAACCCGAGGGTTGGGGTAGAGCGCGGGGAGCGCTGCGCGTTGGGTAGGCACGCGCCCGCGGGGGGGGGCGAGCGGCGCACTCGTCGCTCGCCGCTCCCCGCGGGAGCGCGCGGGTGCTGCGACACCCAAGGCCCTTGCTGCACCTGCGCGCGAGGAAAACCCAACGCTGTTCTCGCCGAAGGTGTTCTATAGGCTCACAGCCACCTCAGTCCTTGTCTTCGTCGCTGGACGAAGCGCCGCCGTGCGCGTCCCTGACGGCGCTGTCCTCAAGCGCATCCCTGTCTAAATATGACAGGAAGGCGGCGGACCGCCAATCTCCGGAGCGAAGGATGTCGGCCAGCCGCGAGCCACGCACCGCCATGTCTTGGGCGTGGCCCCGACGAAAATCGCGGGTGCGATAGGCATCGTGCCGCGGCACCCCGAGCTCTTGCAGGGCCGCTCTCACCGCCGATAGGACAGCGTCCGGGCGGAAACCCGCAAAAGGCTGCTGGGCCGCGCTGTCGGCGCAGAATTTCCCCAGCGCGTGCACGGGGCACGTTGATGGACAGCGCGCGCACCAGCACGTGCGCGTCATCGTGTGCGGCGTGGCGCGATTCTTGCGCCAAAGCAACGTCAGCGAGATCGAGCCGTCATGCAGGCGTAGGCAGCTCTTCGGCTCGACCGCCCGCGGCGGATCGCCGTCCCGAGCGACGTGCATCGGCAGTGCTTCCGTCGGCAATCGCAACAGGAATATGTACGCCGTCAAGAAAAGCATCTGCAGCTCGCGCCCCGATTGGTGGCGTTCGAGATGCTTCAGTAATCTGGTGAGGAGCGCCTCCCGAATAAACATCTTGGGCCTGCCTGCCAAGTGTTTCGCGCTTGCACCGCGCGAGCCGCGCGCTCGACTGCCGGGTCGCTCAGCGCGTCCAGCGGGACGCGCAACAGGATGCAGACTAATCTGACTTGCGAAATATAGTTGTCGAATGTTCCTTTACAACGGAAGCATGTGCTCCACAATGCAAGGCCCTCGGGCGACGGCGGAATCACTTCCCCCGCGTCACAGCCGAGCACGGTCATGGCGAAAGTCGCCCAGCAGCGGAAGGCGCTGACTACGCTGGGCCACGTTTTCGGGCAGCTGCCCAGAATCGCGGCGACCCGAGCCGAATTCGACCATTCGCTGAAGCTTCGCTGGGCGAGGCCCTGCCGCTGGGCCTCGACTTCACGGCGGGGGCCCGCGCGCGGCTCGATGGTGCACTGGCGCGCTATGCTGACGGCCAGCTCAAGGTCCCGCACAGCACCGCAAGCCGCCGAAAGCTCCTCGCACTTGGCAGCTCGCCGCCTGGCAGGGCGACTGCGGCTGCGGCACTCGCGCTGATGCACGTCGGGTGCAGGCGGAGGTTCGTCCTTTGCGCCGCGCACGACGGCAGATGGCTTCTTCGCTTCGTTAATAAACTCTGACAGCGCTACGCGCAGGGCGTCAGGGCTGACGCCTCGTTCCCCTTCTGCGGCAGACACCGGTTCGAACCAATCGACGCGCGCTAGCTGCAGATCTCAGAGATGCGTTATGTCCTGGCGCCGCAGCAACTCGATCAACGCAAAGGTAACCATGGGTGAAAGCTCTGGCAGGACGCCGCGGACCTCATGAAACAACGTCATGGCTTATCGCTCGACTGAGCGCCCGTCGCTGGCTGCGCTGGGACCGCGCGCTGACGCATAGGACAACCGACCAGGGGCCCATCGATGGGGCCGGTTAACGACGCAGCTTCCACTGTCGGCTTTTGGCAACAACTCGCGCGGGCCGCCCTCGCAAGGCACGCGCGAGGCATGGCTCGCAACGGGCTCGACGCGGGACAGCGGCTCACTCGCCTTCGTTGCTTCGTGCCGCCTTCGATGCGCAACGGCGCTCGGGGGGCGCGACGACGCGCGACGGCGCGCTCCCGCCGGCAGAGCGCGGGCCAGAAACGTCTCCGGTGCGAAGAACTCAGCCGCGCGTAAGCGCGGCGTCACGAAGTTCGCCCCAAGAACACGTAGCAACTCGTACACCTCCCGCGACGGAAGGTCGGCGATGTTCTCTGCTGATGGGACCCGCGCAAACCACGGCGAACACCGGGTGCGTGCGATGAGGAACCACATGGCGTGAATGATGCGGGAGTGGACCCAAGCGGAAGCGCGACCGCTCCGCACTGCCCCTTCTGCGCCCACATTGTCGGACCAAATCACCACTCGGCGGTCCGCCAGCAGTTCACTAAAGGTAGCTAATCCCAGCGCTATAGCGAGCAGTTCTAACGCCTTAATCTGAGAGTCCCGGCGCGGCGCCAAGTCCTCCAGCAGCTCCTGGTCTGGAGGGGCGTCGGACCAGAAGGCGCGACCATCGACGAACAGCACGGCGGCGAGCCGTGGATCGGACCCGCCCCTTGCGTCAGCGAACAAGTGCACTTCTTGCCGTTCCAGCTGCGCCCACGGCTTGGACTGATGGATGACGAGGGCCAGCACCTCCGCCCACCATGACAGCGCCAAGTTGAGCGGGGCGCGAACGACACCCCGTCGCGCATTCTGCTGCGCGAACAGGGGCTGCAACATCGCACGCCCTAGCCGCTCGAAGCATTGTTGACCTGCCCAGCTGAGAGCGCCGGCCAGCTTGCTGGCTTGGCCGGCACATAGTGTCCCGCAGTCGAGCGCTTGCTTGATCAAGAAAAGCCACTTGCGCACCTTCTTGGGCGCGGGAAACAAGTTGATCCCGCTGAGAGAAAAGGACACATGCAGGCCCAAAATCTCCAGCTCGTCGCCACATTCCAGCTTCTAATCGGAAACCGCTCCTGGACCTAGGAGCAGGCGCACTAGTCTGGCCAGCGATGCCATGGTATGCTCTTAAGTTGCGGGTGCGCACGGCCCAAAGAAATCGTCCACGTATCGGAGGGTGGGAATCTTTAAGAGCCTGCGGGCGAGGTGCGCCAAGGCAGCTCCGACTCGGTCCCACCCAAAGACGGCAGCCAGGGCGCCGAACATCAACGCCAGGTGACCAGTGACCCAAATGTCTCCGTCGTGCAAATACGTGCTGTAAGCTGCCCACCTGTGGCAAGGCCGACATCGACACCGCAAACGCCGGGTTCCTCTGGAACCCCGACACGAGCCCCCAGGTCGAAGCTTTTAACGGGGGGGGGCACCCGGAAATCCCGAGCCGCCACGGCGGCCCGCGACGCGCGCACCGAGGGCGCCAGCCTCGCGTTCGGCCGACAAGCGCCCTCGGGGCAGCGCGCGCGACGCGGGGGTATATTTACCCACCCCCCACCGCAGGGAGACGTGGACAAAGAACACGAACAAGACGAGGAACACGAAGTCCATGAAGACCTGAGGCGAGCCACCCCAAACGCACCCCCCAACCGACCCAACCCGCCCCACCACAGGCACCGCGGCGAACCGCGGCGCCAGCGGCGGGGCGGCAGGGGTAGTAGGTTCCCAGGTCCGCGTTTTTGTGACAACGAACAAAACTGCGTTGTGTTCTCGCCCACAAAAGACGCCCCCACCATTGCACGGCTTCACGCCCAGGTTCGAAGAGCGCCTGTTGTCCCCGCGCGCTTCCCCACCTACGTGCTTTCCAGATACACATGAACCGATGCGCAAGCTCCATCCGGCAACTCTGTGAGCTTCGTTTCATTCGGTCCGCACCGATCATTTTTAGATTGCGTGCAATTTCCGACCGTACCTCGCGCAGCGCATGACCTGCACGTGGACGCGGCCCGCCTTCCTATGCAAAAGCTTGCGCCCCACGGTTTCTCTCTGGATTCCAGAGGCCTGGGACCCCCGACGAGCCAGCACCTCACGGGGAAGCACCTTGAAGCGTTTGATCCAACACCTCGGACTTCTTAGAGTGGCGCGACGGCGAACCGTGGCAAAGCTTGATCGCATTTCATGATATGGTTCTGAGGAGGCTTGTACCGCGACGTAGCAAGCGGGCGAAAGGCGGCCATATACGCACGGGCTGCTGACAGCTCGCCCACGGCGTATCTCCGCACGCCTTCCACACCTGACGATACGCAACTCCACTGCGACACCAACGCCTTTAAACCTGACGAAGCTAGCACGGACGACAGCGACGCTGACACCGAAGCTGGCGGCTTCAGCCCCAGCGACGGTAGTTCGCCCGACACGGACAACGACGAAGACCACACTCGTGAACCACCACCTGCTCAAGTCCCCGACATTCTCCCTGCCAACGCCATTTTTGCTAACACCAAGGACATGCTTAAGCTCATGGTCGACACCTGGGAGCCCATCTTGGGCAGGTACCGTGCCCGTGCTGGACATGACGCCGAAGCCATGCCGACGTGGGCTGACTTCTACGACGAGTACCGACAAGAGCTGCCTACGCTATCACCAGCTACCCCTTTCCACCTCACCGACGACCAACTCATCCACTTTATTCGCACCCGTTCACCGCGCCGTGCGGGGGGACTTGACGGCTGGACTACTAAGGAGGCTAAGGAGTTACCCGACGACATCCTTCGCCTCTTCGCCAGCGTCTTACGCGCTATGCAACGCACTGGCACCATCCCAGAACCCCTCCTACATGTGCCAAACCCGTGCCTCCGAAAAGGCCGAGGCGAACTCCCAACGGACCAACGACTTCTCTCGGTGCTTTCCGTTTGGATGTATGCGTGGAAGCGCCAGCTTACCGCAGCCTCACGGACTGGCGGAAAGGATGGACCCACGCCACGAGTTTTGGCGCTGTCCCCAAAGCTACCATTGGGGACGTCAGCACCTCTCTTGCCCTGCGCATCGAACACGCCAGGGCCTTACTCCTCCCCTTAGCTGGGGCTGCCCTGGACCGACAGAAGTGCTTCGACTACCTCATCACGGACATCTGCCTTAACCTTGCGCTCCACGCGGGGTGCCCCCAAGACATCGTTACTGTCCGCAGAAACTTCTACAGTCGTCACAAACGCTACATCCGCATGAACGGTGCGTACTCTAAGGAACTGGCCAGGACATACGGTCACCTCCAGGGAAGCTCTTGGTCCCTGGACGACATTAAGCTGCTCATGTGTGTGTGGACCAAGAGACAGCATCGATACGTTCCGCGATCACTCAGCACTACCTTTGTTGACGACAGCAACTCCACTACTCACACCGCGCCTGAGTTGCAGAAATCTCTTGATGAAACCGCCAAGTTTGATCGATTTTCTGGTCAACGCATTCATCCTGGCAAAGTGGCGGGGTGGGCGCTTACTGACGAGCTTCACACCGCCGTTACCCAGCTCACCTTGGCGGAACGGCCCTTACGCGTGGTCGACTCCTTCAAGCTCGTCGGAAGTTACATCAACGCCGAGGCAGCGCCGGCTCCAGCCGCGCTCAACCTCACGACCACCGCTGACGCCCGTGTTCGCAGGGCGACTAGTCGCCTGCCGCGTATTGGCAAGCTCCCATCTCCGATGCGTATTAAGGCGCGGCACGCCCGCTCCCTTGCTGCCAGCGTCTGTGCCACGGGCACTGACATCCAAGCCCCATCAGGCCCCGTCAAAACTGCCTACAACCATGCCCTTAAGGCGGCTATCCGCCCCAAGGGAAAAAGGTGGGTCGAGTTTTGGACTCTCATGGCCGTGTGCGTCCCAGGACACGCCCTGGAGATTGACGCCATTACGCAGCGTGAAGTTTTCCAGTGTCTGCGGCGACAGGTTAACCGCGACGCTACTCTCTGCGGTCTCGTCAGGGATCTCCAACACCACGTTCAGACCCTATTTGGGGGAGGACCTGTCGGACGACTTGTCCAGGCGCTTCAGCAGCTCCGTTGGACCTGGCCCACATTTGGCATCATGTACGACGACTGGGGCTGTCAGATCAGTTGGCTGAACTTACCCCAAAACGCCTTCCTTCACATGCTGCGAGCCTCTCAACGCAGAGCCTTTCTGAGAAAGATCAAGCCACGGCGTCATGACCTTGGACACCTGGCCTCTGTCAGGCAGGGCCTCGACCTCTTCGCCAGCACGTGGCTTGCCCGAACGAAAGGAGCAGCCAAATGCAATGCCTGGCAGCTGGCGCTCCTCCTGAACTACCTGTCGGGCGGGGACCACACCCAACAGCGACGATCCCGATCAAACACGTCTGCTGACCCCGGCCCCATCTGCCGATACTGCGACGAGGAAGAGGAAACTCAGGAGCACACTGTCCGCGACTGCAAGTGCTGGGCCCGAGAAAGACTCCCTCTCACCACCCTCATCAGTGACGAGCAGTGGGCCCGTCTTCCGCTGCACACAAGACACTGCGGGCTCTTCGATGAAGACCCAGCCCTCCTCGACCTGCAGGCCGACCTCGCGAGGGACCCGCTACCTCAGCCCATACCGCGGCCCCCACCTGAGGGAGATCCTGCGGCTTCAGCCCAGGACTCCTTCACCACCTACCTTGACCACGACACTGGTTGGACATGGGTCTACGCTGCCACGGACGGTGCATGCACCAACCAAGCCATCCCATTGCTTGCACGAGCGGGCTACGGCGTCTACTACGGCTTCGACCACCGCATGAACTACAGTGCACGCGTTCACGGCATTACGCAGAACGCACAGCTTGCGGAGACCCTCGCCATTGTCCACCTCACGGCATGTGCTGAACGGCCCGTACACGTTTTCGTGGACAACAGGCGGTGGTCGATGGGTTCCAAAGTATCATCGACGGACACTCACCACCGCAGGGCACGCACGTGGAGCTCTGGGAAAAGATCCACCGATGCGTCAAGGCCAAGCCCAACATGTTCCGCGTCGAGAAAATCGCAAGCCACCAGGGCGACATGGGCATCGACCTCGGGCTCATCGGGCCCATCGCGGAGGAGTTCAATCGTCAGGCTGACGCCCTCGCCACAACGGCGGCACGTACTCATAACCTTCAAGACGACATTGTCGAAGCTGCCAAAACACGACATCGCCAAGCGACCGTGCTTCATGGAGTCGCTGTCGCCATCTACGAGCGTAGACACCGTACACTCCCCCTCCCACCCCGCAGGGCTGGGTTCACAGCTGCGGAACTCAACAAAATGGAACCAAATCCCCTGCTGTCTGACCAGGCACCACCCGCGGCTGGACCAGACATCCCACAGAACCCGGACGAGCTCTGGCCGAGGCCCAACGGGCGATATTCGACGAACAGGAGGACGACCCGTTCGGCTTTGGTGGGGGCCTGGACTTCCTGGGCGACGGGCCAGCCAGCGCAAACCCTGCCTCGTCGGGCACCCGCACGGCGCCCCCGACTCCGCCATTGAGAGCGGCAGCGCACCCACATGTCAACGCCGTTCATTTTCAAGACGCTGACGAACAGGAGGATAACCTGTTCAGCTTCGGTGGGGGATCGGACGCTTTGGACGACGGGCCAGTCAGCGAAAACCCTGCCCCGTCGGGCAACCTCTCGATCCCTACTGCGACTCCGTCCCCGAGAGTGACATCGCCCACATACGATGATATCGGCCACCGCCAAGACGCCGACCACGACCTGGGTGACCCCCGCGGACTGAGTGGCATAGAGGACGCACCGCCGATACCACACGCTGCCGACCATGCCGCCCTACCGATACGCCAACCTTCTACGCGACCGACCTCAGAGCCCTTGCACGGCATCATGACTGGTCCCACCGCGCAAACCACTCCGCCCCCCCACCGCCGGCAGCCCGCGGGGGCGGCTTCAGCCCCCCCGCAGGGCACTAAACCAGACAGGCCCTCGTGCCCCGTCCTCGCTTCCATCGTTGCTGAGCGAGAGGAAGCGGCTCTCCCGACCTCTCGGGGCGTGGCCCTAGCGGCTCCAGCCCTGGGGTCGCGTGTGCCCCTCCAGTCACCCTTCAAGGGTGACGGACGACAGCGTACAGGGTGCCGCACTACGCTAGTCCACCATTTGGACAGGCGTACCGAGGACCTCGCCTCTGGCTCGAGGCTCTCGGCTGCTGGCACTGAGCAGCCACCCCTCACCGACCGCGAAACCGAGCTGTCACAGGCTATGGCTGCCCTCCAGCAGAGGTGCTTAGCTCTCGCCGCGGACCTCGCCGCCGCCCAAGCTCGTCAAGGCCCTCTACTCCAGCGCCTCCACCGCGCTGGGCGAGCCTTTGCCGAGCTGCTCACGGCCTCGCCCGATGGTGCCGTGCCGTCACTCACCATCCAAGCTATGCTGTCATCGTTCCGCGGCGCTCCTCCTGGTGCCCCGCGCTAATCTCCACCTTTCTGCCTGCCCGTGTGTACGCGTGGCTCCGCGTCCACGGTGTCAGGGCGTGGGGGCGGGGGGTGCCCCGTCACTGCGCGCCGCTTAGCGGCCAAGCGCCCAACTGGCGGTCTGCCAAGCCGCCTAGCCACGTGTCAGCACGTCGCCTTTCTTGTTGGTGCCTTTTTCCTCACGCGGTCTGACAGGTGAGATCATCATCGTCTGTCCGCCGTCTGTAGCGTCTGTCGCACTGCGCCGGGGGAGGGGTTTTTTGTTGCCCGCCCTCGTATCTAAAGGCTGCACCGCCGCAAATAGTGTATGCGAGTTGTCGCACCGCAGTGCGCCTCGCGGACGGACCCTGGTCCGCCTACTTGTCCGATCTCTCTCTCTCTGCCTCTATCTCTGCCTCTCTCTCTCTCTCTCTCCTCTCTCTCTTCTCTCTATTCTCTCTCTGCTCTCTCCTCTCTCTCTCACTCTCCCTCTCTCTCTCTCTCGCTCTCTCTCTTCTCTTCTCTTCTCTTCTCTCTTCTCTCTCTCTCTCTCTCTATATCTCTCTCTCTCTCTCTCTCTCTCTCTCTCTCTCTTTCGCCCCGCTAGGCACACCCACTGGTTCCGCGAAGCTGGTCCACAGTACGACGGACCGAGAAAGGCCGACGCGCAGCCGACTGCCCACCGATGCATCGAGCTCCGCCTATGGAGTCTGAGAGCTCCTGGCCCCCGCCCGACTCTGGCCCGCAGTTTGGACATGCTCCTAACCTGCGTGGACGCGGCCCTCGGCCTCCCGCACGGCCGCACAGCAGGCCTCATCCACCGCGCCACTCTCAAGCGTCTGCGCACTGATACTGTTTTCCTTCTTCAGTTTCTTACGTGGTCCGACGCTTTTGAAGAACGCTGGGGCTTCTCAGTCACTTTGCCCTCATCCTGACCAGCGTGGTACGGCCTCGCCCTCGCCGCATGTGCGCGTCCTGCCTTGCTCACCCGGGCGCCGTTCCCTGGTGTGCCGTGCCTGCTGGCGGGGGTGGCGGCTCCAGCCCCGCCCCACGCACCCGTGTGTAATTGACATCACGCCTCACGAATGTGTGCCGCCGGAGAAAACGACCCATTTCTGCCAAAAGGGGTCGTTTTTTCGCGGGGTCCCGCGGCATTGCATTTTCGTGTCGACTTGTATCACATTAGTGTATTCCGCCACAGCTCCTGGCGAAGTGATTGGGAGCAGTAGCATTCAGTGATGCGATCGGGAATTTAAGGGGGTACTGGTCTTTCCCTTAAGGGCAGCGGGTGCATCCGCTGCGAGGGCCTCCTCTGCACCCTTGCACTGTTCCCGCCTGTGCGCATGCTGGGCCATTCGGCTCCCAGCATGTGCACCTTTTCCTCAGCGCGTCTGGCGCCCCTCTGCCGTCCGCCGCCTGGCCGCGGACTCTGTCTCTCTCGAGGTCCGCCAATGGGGGCTAAAGGTTAGCTGGCAGCGGCGGGTGCCGCTGTGCTGTCGGCTAGCTTTTGCCGCTCCTGTTGGGGTTCTCGGCCTGTGCGCACTGTGCTGGGCCATGCGGCTCCCAGCTGGTGCACCTTTTCCTCGGCGCGTCTGGCGCCCCTCTGCCGTCCGCCGCCTCGCCGCGGACTCTGTCACTGCGCGCTGTGCTGGGCCATGCGGCTCCCAGCTGGTGCACCTTTTCTCTTTTCGCCAGCCCGTGCGCCCGCGCGGCACCGCGTCCACGGGGCCTGGGCGCGGGGGCGGGGGGTGCCCCGTCTCTGCGCGCCGCGCAGCGGCCAAGCGCCCAACCGGCGGTCTGCCAAGCCGCCTTAGCCACGTTTTTTCACGTCGCCACTTGCGTTGGGGCCTTCTTCTTCACGCGGTCTGACACGTGAGATCTTCACAGTCTGTCCGCCGTCAGTAGCTTCAGACGCATTGCGCCGGGGGAGGGGGCCTGTCGCCCGCCCTCGTTTCTTAAGGCTGCACCGCCGCTAATAGTGTTTTGCGAGTTGTCGCACCGCAGTGCGCCTCGCGGACGGACCCTGGTCCGCCTACTTGTCCGCTCTCTCTCTCTCTCTCTCTTTCTCTCTCTCTCTCTCTCTTTCGCTCTCTCGCTCTCTCTTGCTCTCTCTCGCTCTCTGTCGCTCTCTCTCGCTCTCTCTCTCTCTCTCTCTCTCTCTCTCTCGCTCTCGCTCGCTCTCTCTCTCTCGCTCTCTCTCGCTCTCCCTCGCTCTCTCCCGCTCTCTCTCTCTCTCTCTCTCTCTCTCTCTCTCTCTCTCTCTCTCTCTCTCTCTCTCTCTCTCTCTCTCTCTCTCTCTCTCTAGTCTCGGCTCGAGTGTGCCCAGCACTCAGACCGCAGCCGCGACGCGAAGCGCCCCGCCTCGGAGTCAGACTCCCAGGCCTCGCGAGACCGGAGGGGTCCCAGCAGGACCCTACTGATTCGCGTCACCTCCCCCCACCAGAGCGCCCGCAGCAATGGCCCCCAGTAAGCCGGAGCGCCGTCGCTCTTCCAAGCAGCCCCCGAGCTCACGTCCTGCTGCTGAAGGGTCTCTCCTCCAACGCAAGCAGGACTGCATCGCAGCCTTCAAGCAAGCGGGGTCTGACCGCCCCACGGCCGCATACAACGGGCTTGCCGAGCTGAACGCGGATGAGCTTCAGGCCACGTACGACATGCACAAGACCAACACGAAGAAGCTCGGCAGTGCCTTGATCCGCATGTGCGCCGCCAACCAGATCAGCTACACGCTGGATCTCCACCAGCGCAGCAAGCCTAAGCGCATTGGCGGTGACACATCACACCCACCAGCTGGGTCCGCACGTCTTCAGGCTGCGGACACCCAATTCATTGCCTTGGACCCGGCCTTTTGGAAGGTCCCAGTCCTTGCCGAACCCACATCACCTGACGACGGCAAGACGTACAAGCCCAGTATCAGCCTCCACGACTACGAGAGCGGTGAACGGCTGCTGCAACACCACCTCGAGAAGGGTAAGCGTACCACGGGTCAGCTTGCGATTGCTGTCATGGGCCCAAAAAACGACAACTACGTCGGTACCGAGCTCGCCGTCCCCGTGCTGAAGCGTCACCCTAAGGCGCCCAAAGTGGTCCACACGCACGTTCCCGTGACCGTGTACCAGCTGGGCACCAAGGAAGTCGCCTGCACGGAAAAAGTAGCCGTCGCCACCATCGACCCTGCCGACCACGTATGCTGGATTCGGGCGACCATGCATGAAACCGAGGCCATCGCCGCAGCCCCCTCCATGCATCAGGCCTTCGAGGACCAGTTCTCGGGAGGTGCCCCCGTGAACGGTGGTCCACGCGCCAAGGGTCCGTTCCGAGGGGGCTCCGCTCCACAGGACAAGGCGCGCCAAAACCAAACGCACAGGGAGTCCAAGAAAGACGCTCGCCGCCAGGAGCTCGATAGTCAGCTCCAGGACACCTTCAAGGCCCTCTGCCACGGCAACTTTAAAGCCGTCACCATCCTCGAACCCTGCAAAAGCCTAGGCAGGTTTGGATCGGGCGTCGGAAAGAGGTCCCTGGCTGCCACCTTCGGCGTCAGTCTTCAAGCGGTCGACAAGGTCTTGGCGGGTTCAGGGCAACTTGGCGCCACCTACGACTTCAGCAACGTAGGTGCAGACGAGCCCACTGCAGACAAGTACCAGACCGTGTGGTTCCCTGAGGACCAGCCCATCACGATGGCAGATGCGTTCCAGAAGTCGGTGGATTTCAAGGCCCTGGGAGTCGTCAGGCACGGCAAGTCAGGCTTATTGGGGATCCGTGTTTCACGAGGGTCACACGCCGCCAAGGCCGCTGCCGTCAGCATCCGCGGCTGCGAAGCCACTCTCGCCAAGACGCGATACCGCATCACGGGCATTGCGGCACGCCATGCCACGCTGACTCAGCTTGCCAAGACTCTCACGGGCCCGTCCGTCAAATGGGACTGTGAGGTCTACCACACCGCCTGGGACCCAGCCACTTCGGCGCAGTTTGCCTTAGTGCGCGCACATCGTCCCCCACCCACATATACGGTACAGGTCGCAGGGTGCCCCATCCCGTGGAGCATCACCGAGGCCCCGCTGGCTGAGGTGGTGCCGAAGAGGGACAACGTTACCATCGTCACGCCTACCACTATCACAGAGCCTGTGACGCCGCCAGCCCGTGGTGGCGGCTTCAGCCCCGCCACTGGCACACTCCTCACCAAAGCGGCCCAGAGCCCTTACCTCCACGACCTCATGACTGCCACGCCCAAAGGCAAGGGCGTCGCACCGCTCCTGATCCCCAAGGAGGAGCCTATAGCCAAGCGCCACCGATCCTCCAGTGGGAAACGCGACGCCACGCCGCACGCAAGATCACACGGCGCCCAGGCCGCAGCTCCTCTGCACCCCCGCACGGCACGGACGGAGCTGCCGAGCAGACGGCCGTCCAAGGACCAGGTGGTCATGACCCGCAGCTTGGCACGGTGGCGGCTGAAGGTGGGGGCCACACCGATGGGGACGCTGCCACAGCCGCCGAAGTACCAGGCGACGCTGGCGACGTCGAGATCCTCTCATCAGGTGATGAATACAGCGTGGCTTCCCACGAACTCAACACCTTCGGCGAACGCTTCGCATCGGCCCCTAAACTGCCAGATGCCGCCACGACCCGCATCCAACACATGGAACAACAGCACGTGCTGCTTGCCAACACGGTGGATAACATGCAGGTTCAGCTTGCGGGCGTTCTCTCCTCCCAGGCCACACTCACGGAGCACGTCTCAGGTTTGGAACGGGGGCTTGCCACCGTCGTCACCCAGCAACAGTCGGCAACCGCCGAAGCCGCTGCACTGCGTGGCGACATCCAGGCCCTCCTCGGGCATCTCACGGGGGGCACCATCCACCTGCCACAGGTGGCCACTCTCGAAACTAAGAAGGAGGAAGCTGCATCAGTTGCCGATCCCGTGGTTGTCTGCGGGTGGATCGACCAGCCTGGCCAGGTCACCCCAGGGACGGGGCCCCCAGGGGCTGACAAAGGCAAAGACAAGGGTCGGGTCACCCAGGAACCCTATTGAAGGTGCCTCAGAGAGCCTGCCTCAGCCCTCCGAGGAAGCGCCTTCAGAGGCATCTCTTCCCTCTTCGCGTCGTATCTATTTCTTGTCATATCATGTCAGTTTTGGCAGCAGCACGCGCAAGCTATCTGGTGTAGGGACACCCGTCATCTTGCAGGGGGCGTGATTGTTGCAATGTACACGAGCATGCAGGGGTATCTGAGGATGCGTGCTGACATGCAGCTTTTGGCTCATCGCTCGCGCCGCCCGCCAGGCCTCGCCATCATGTGGCGCCTTGCCTGCAGCCTGGCCCTCCCCTCGCTCGCTGGAGCACACCCGTCTTCAGGTGGTGCGCCCCAGCATGGAGGTGAGGTTTTCCTGCGACACGCTGAACGTGGGATCCTTTTCTACCTCTACGATGACAGCATCTACAAGTACGATCACTGCACCATTTTGGACCCGATCGTGAACAGCACCGTAGCCGCGGGTCCGTGCGGCAACGGACCGCTGGCGCCATCGTGAGCGCATGCACGCCCTTGTCAACTACGACACATGCATCGAAATCCACCCCCAGCGTGGCCTCGACCGTGGTGCAGCAGATCCTTGACGGGGACGTTGATACAGGCCAGGCACGCAGTGGCGGCTTCTGCCCCGCTGTCGTGCCCCGCTATAGCCCCACGGGTCTCACCGCCCCCCTGTGCGCTAGGGGCGAACCCGAGGAGGACCCCGCTTTCTGGCACCTGATGATGATCCGCGCCCGGCTCATACCGTGCGCTGCGGCGTGGGCTCCAGGTGAGGACCACCAGGACGTGTTCTGGGCATGGCTCGAGGACTGCGTCCCGTACATCCTGGCGACGCTTCATCTGCCACTGTACGATCACCTCTTCCAGGAGGACTCTGAGGACACAACCGACGCCCTGCGCCAGCTCACCGCGTTCGACATGTGCGAGGACATCTGGTATAGAGCGGGCACCGACAGACAGCGCACAAACCGCAACCTCACTCGTATCCAGGGCAGCCGCGAGTATTCCACCCGCTACTTTGGCCTCCTTCTGGAATACCAGGGCGCTCGTGCCCAGCTTGTCGGCCCTGAAGCTTTCACGGCACCTTTGCCGCCATACCTCTCACGGGCCCACGCCTTACTACCAAGAGGCCTTCCCCCACCCGACCAAGACGCCCTGGCGTACCTCGCTGATGCGATCCTGCACCACCCGACAGACATGCAGCCGCTTGTCCAGGCGGAGCTCGCCGCGGCACCGATGGAACCGCTAAACCCACCACCGCCAGCTGGCCTCGCCCAGCACGCCACGGGTGATCAGGCCGCAGACGACCCCGTATCATGGCTGCCCCAGCACATCGCGGCCAGCGACACACCCCTGGACTCGTTCCACGCGTCGGACGATATCAGCAACATATCCCTGGGCTCGGTCCATGTGGACGATAGCCAGGACGACATGGAAACCCAGGATCGCGACGGCACGACACCACCAGGCGACACGGCCCAGCGTGACCGCGACAGTGAACCCCACTTAGGGCACACCTCGTCGCACAACAGTCCGCCCCACAACTCAGCTCAGGCCGACCCCTGCGCACAGCTCAACGACGCTGAAGGCGTCACTGCCGCCGACGCGACAAGCCATACCACCGCATCGCCAGCTCATGCCAGTCCGTGCAGTGGCGGCTTCAGCCCCGCTGCAGCACTGGCTAGCCCTGGACAACCCCAGACCGCAGGTGGCAGCACCACGCCCCGCACCTCTGTCTGCCGTGTTAACGTGACTAACTCCAACCCCAGTGTCATTGACCACTGGCAGGCCGACATCGACAACGCCCCCATCGATGACGAGTACCCAGATGCCAGCGGTTTCCACGAGCCCCAGCACAGCGCAGCGGCATCACGACACTGTGGCTGCCTCATCTGTCTCTTCGTGGCCACGTACGCCATCGTGATAGCAATGCCGTACAAGGACCAGATCGATGGGTACTTGCCGACACCGAGCCGTGACCCCAGCTACCGACAACGACGACGACGTGAAGCGGCGGCACCAGGCCCATCGGTGTCCACCACATTCCGACGCACAACGACATACAACGTCACGTCAGCATTGTGGGCCACTCTCAAATGGACCAGCGTCAAACTCAGAGATAGCGTCTCGGGCGGAGCCAGCGCAGTCGGGGTCGGCCTCGGGGGTGTCCTGAAATGGGCCAGCGGCAAGCTCGGGGCTATTGCCACGGGTGGAGTTGTGTGCGGTCTTCTACTCGTCGGCGCCAAACTCCTTGCCCAAGGAGCCGTCGGACACGTAGGAGCCCGCATCTGTGCGCGGGCCCTGGACTCATCCACAGCCCAGTGGCGCCTCCGCTGTTGCCAACCGAGCAGGAGGCCGCGTGATGAGGCCACATACAAAATGCCGTGCACGCTCGCCGACGAACACGACGACCAGCACGTGCACGCACTCCGACATCCGCTGCTGCAGGAACACTACGCCGCAGCAGTTGCCGCCGCAGTCGCCGATGTCACTACCGCCACCACCGCCGCCATCGTCGAAGTCACTGCCGACGTATCGCGAGCCTCGTCTGTCACACCAAGATCG
>CAUYUJ010021601.1:113726-136592 GCA_963575745.1 Prorocentrum cordatum | reverse complement strand
TCCTCCTCCTCCCCCTCCTCCACCATTCCCCTCCCCCCAGCCCTCCCTTCCCCCCTTCTGGCCCTCCTTCCTCCCGCACTCCCCCCCTCCTTCCCTTCCCCTCCTCCCTGGGCGCCGGCGGTGCCCCCGCGCCCATCGGGGGCGCGGCCGCCGCGGAGCTCCCGCCTCACACGGCCCAGGACGAGCAGAGCTGGGGCCCCTGGCGGGCGTCCCACGGAGGCCCCCCCAAAGGAGGCCAGAGCGAGGACAGGGGAGGAGGAGGAGGAGGAGGAGGAGGAGGAGGAGGAGGAGGAGGAGGTGAGTGACCCTAATGCCGCGGCAAATAGCGGAAATAGCGGAGGAGGAGGAGAACAAGGGAGAGGTGTGGAACGAGGAGGGGGTGAGGGCGCGGAGGAGGACGAGAGCGAGGGACGAGGAGGAGGGGTGAAAATGGGGAGGACCCAGATCTCCGACGGTGTGCTTTTCTCAAAGCACGCTTGCCTATATGAGTCCCTACGTTTATCTATAGAGAACGGGTCAACTGGTCCCCCCAAGTAGACCCTTGCAGTCGTCGAATAATACGCGTGGCTTCAAATGTATCCGCATGGCGCCCTCTGCAATCCGCAATGTTCCTTCAGCAGTGTTCCTTCTGCTATTAAGTTGGTGTCCTGTGAGTATCCCAGTGGAGACACAATCGCCCAACAATCGCACCATTCAAAATAGAGAATGATAGAAAATTGTAGAATAGCACGGCATAGGGTATAATAGAACAATCCATGATCTAATGTGACAGAGCAGAGCAATCGATGCTGTAGCACATGGTATAACGAATACGAGCATCGCATATAGTAAAACAGAATGAGACATCACATAACACACCAAAACAAAGTAGAACATAACACAATGAAAGTAAGCGTTGTGTCATATAACATTGTAGAATAAAACGGGCGAGGATGGATGTGCATAGAAAAGGAAACACTGTGGAGGAACAGTATCTAATAGAGTATGAAATATCGAATATAATGGCATCAGCTCGGATATAACAGCATAGAACAGTGCTGGGAAGAACAGACTACCATATAACAGAGAAGATCAAAGAGGACATAATAGGAGAGGGTCGAAAATAATAGAAGATGAAAGAGTATGATAGAGTACACTGGGACATAATATAACATAATTGAAAGTATAGCACCATCGAATCAAACTTGAGATAAACTAGCACACATGAACTAACATAATATGATAGACATGGACCGAAATAAACAACATTCAGTATAACAACCTAACAAAATACAACACAACAAACTATAACATAATAAGATCGTGAATCGGATAAGATAGGATCAGATAGGAGAAGAAACGGTATGACCGGATCGAATAGCATGGACTAGATTAGCATGGAACGGAACAGAACATAATAGAAAAGAGCAGCCTTGGAGACAGTGATGGGACAAGACATCACAGACTTGAACTGAATTGGCCGCGTCGGCCCAAGGTCGGCGGAAGGGAGGGGGCAGTCGGCAGGGTGGGCCGCGTCGGCACAAGGCTTGGCGAGCCAGCTGGCTTCCCTGGCGCCCACGCACGCTGGGAGGCGTCCGTGCGCCGAGGGAGGCGCCTGGCAACAGGGCCGGAAGCAGCTGCACGCGGCAGTTCGCGGCGCGCACGGGGCGCACGGGGAGAAGGGAAGGCTTCTCAGAAGCAGGCTGCTTCTCAGAAGGCGCGAGCCATGCGTACCAGTAGTAGTAGTAGTAGTAGTAGTAGTACTACTACTACTACTACTACTACTACTACTACTACTACTACGACTACCACTACCACTACTACTACTAATACTACTACTACTATCTAATATACTACTACTACTACTACTAATACTGATACGGCTACTTACTACTATACTACTAATATTACTACTTGGCACTACTACTGCAACTACTGCTAATACTGCTACTACTGCTACTACTGCTACTTCTACGACTCCTAATTACTCTACACTACTACTACTACTTACTACTATACTACTACTACTTACTATACTACTACGACTACTACTACTATACTACTACTACTATACTACTATACACTACTACTACTAATACTACTACTACTAATACTAATACTACTACTACTACTACATGCTTTACTACTACTATACTACTACTACTACTACTACTACGAAAATACTACTACTATACTACTTATTTTTATTATTTTTTTTTTTTTCTACTTACTACTCCTAACTACGACTACGACTACGACTACGACTACTACTACTACTACTACTGCTACTACCACCACTATAGTTCTACGGCTACCACTACTACTACTACTACTACTACTACTACTACTACTACTACTACTACTACTACTACTACTACTACTACTACTACTACTACTACTACTATTACGACTACAGACAGGGCCCGCGCCTTCTAAGAAGCAGCCTCCTCCCCCTGTGCGCGCCGCCAAAGCGGACTTCGTGATCCCCTCCGTCCCAATCCCCCGTCTCCAGATGCTCGTTCTGGGAACCTCCCTGGGGCCACTTGCTCCACTCGTGCGCCGATGCTGCGTCGAACGCCCGCCGACCTTCGGTCGAACTCGAGCCGGACTTGAGTCGGGGCATGAGTCGAGCTAACACCGAACTGGAATCGAACATATTCGTAAGGTGGGCCCCAGGAGAAAGCAGGCCCCCGCGCCGAGTCGGCTCCGGCCATCACCAGGCCGACGATGAGGCCGTAGAGTCCGAGGGCCTCGGCCGGTGGTCTGGTCCGCCAGCTCATCGCCGTCACGGCCGTCTTCGTCGCCGTGGTCGCCGTTATTGCTTTCATACCTTTTGCCTGTGTGTGGTATATTCCTCTTATCATGCTTATTATTACTGTTGTGTACATTCGCGCCCGTCGTCTTACCATTGTCGCTGTAGTGCGCATCGCTGTTCATGCCGTCCATAGTACTCGTGTTCTCTGATTCGTGACCTCCGTCTTCTTAGCATTAACAACTCATTGCCCTGATAAGCATGCGTCTTTCTCTTCAGACTTAATTCCTGGGTGCCGCCCGCCACGGGGACCCACCCTCCCTCGTGGCCCCAGCGCGGAGATAGCGACCTTTGATTCCTGGGTGCCGCTCGCCACGGGGACCCGCCCTCCCCGTGGCCCTTGCGCGGAGACGGCGACTTTTGATTCCTGGAAGCTGCGCTCTCCACAGGAACCCTCCCTCCCTGTGACCCCAACGCGGGGATGGCGACCTTTGGGCCCTCCTCGATTACTGATTCTTGGGCGTTGCTCGCCACAACGACCCATCTCCTTGAAATGCCCATGACACGGCCGGCGATTCGTAATTCTTGACCCGTTGGCAAAATAACATACACGGCCGGCGATTCATGATTCTGTAATCTTAAGATCCCCCCACCTCCCAACAGGAAAATACAATGTCCGCTAGAGAGGGGCGATCAACCGAAACTATTCTTCATTAGTCAGAACACAACAACAACAAAAAACTAAAATAACAACAGCAACAACGACAACACGAACAAGAACAACAACAAGAACACCAACAACAACAACAACAAAAAACAACAATAAACAAAACAACAACAACAACAACAACAACAACAACAACAACAACAACAACAACAACAACAACAACAACAATCATTTTACCCTCATGCGCCATGCTTCCACATGACACATGCATCCATCTGGATAGCACACCCCATCATGGGGGATGTTTCTGGCATGCGGGATCCGATATTCCCTCACCCAGATATCCCGCCCAAGAAGGTTTGGCCACCACCTCTTCCGAGGAACTTCAACATCCATAGCTCGGACGGCACATCGCCTTCGCAATCGCCTTGCGCATGCCCCGCATCTCAGAGGGAGAGAAAGAGGAAGAGGAGGGGGGGATGAGAGAGATAGGGAGGGGGAGGAGGAGAAGGGAGGGGGAGGAGGGGGAGGAAGGATGAGTAGTTGTAGTAGCAGCAGTTGATGATATTGTTGTTGCGGCTGTAGCACTAGTAGTAGTGGTAACGGTAGTAGTAGTCCAAGTAAGTAGAACTGGCTTGTAGCAGCCAAGCGTTCATAGCGACGTTGCTTTTTGATCCTCCTTTAATGTCTTCTCTCCCTATCCTTGAGACGCAGAAGTCTCAAAAAGTTGGATGGTTCAGCACATCCAAGAAACCTATCGCTGGACCGGCCCAGATATGGTTCCAGAAGCGGCTCGGGAAGCTGCGCAGGCGCCAGAAGCAGAGAAACACCACGTACGGGCGCCGGCTCGGGCGTCCGGCCCAAAGCCGCTCCAGAATCGGCCCAGGACGGCTTCCCGGGCGCCGCAAGCAGAAATTCAGCATTTTCGAAAGAAAAATGTGTATTGGAATGGCCCCTTTTCGGCGCGATCGGAACTGCCCAGGCGTCCGGCCCGGGAGCCGGGCCGGGTGCCGGCCGGGCCGGGTGCTGGCCCTAGCTCCGGAATCGGCCCGGACGGCCTCCCGGGCGCCGGAAGCAGAAATTCAGCATTTTCGAAAGAAAAATGTGTATTGAAATGGCGTTTTTTTCGGCGCCGCCTCGGAACTCGATTTTCCGGCGCCCGGGCGCCGGCTCGGGCGCCGACCCGGGCGTCCGGCCCGGGAGCCGGGCCGGGTGCCGGCCCAGGCTCCGGAATCGGCCCGGACGACTTCCCGGCGCCGGAAGCAGAAATTCAGCATTTTCGAAAGAAAAATGTGTATTGGAAATGGCCTTTTTTCGGCGCCGCCTCGGAGCTCGATTTTCCGGCGCCCAGGCGCCGGCTCGGGCGCCGACCCGGGCGTCCAGCCCGGGAGCCGGGCCGGGTGCCGGCCCGAGCTCCGGAATCGGCCCGGACGGCTTCCCGGGCGCCGGAAGCAGAAATTCAGCATTTTCGAAAGAAAAATGTGTATTGGAATGGCGTTTTTTCGGCGCCGCCTCGGAACTCGATTTTCCGGTGCCCGGGCGCCGGCTCGGGCGCCGACCCGGGCGTCCGGCCCGGGAGCCGCTCTCGGCGGCGAGCAAGAGCACCGAGCCCGAGTAAAAAAGGAGGAAGTCTCGAGCCGGAGCGTTGTTGTTGTTGGGGGGCCGGTTTTGGCGGAACCCCAAAAAGCCTGAGCGTGAGCCTCAATTTCAGAGGAAATGCGGCCGGAGCCTCGGCGAGAGCGCCAGGGCGAATATAGGGGGTCCAACAATAATAATTGTTCAGTTCATTAAGGTCAACAACACAACAAACAAAAAACAAAAACAATATTTTACGAACGCTCAGTGTTCTCACAGTGCCAGTCTTCATCTCCCTCGAGAACAATACCCACAATTGTGGGGGGGCAGTTGTCAAGCTTACCAATATCCAACGACTCTTTTCGCGACCACCACAACCAGCTTCCCGGCCTATGGACGTTGGGACACTTAAGGGAGGTGGCGTGCGGACGACGTGGGTAACTGGCGTGTGGTACACACCCACAGAACTTGGTCACTTATTCGGGGCGCGCGTGTGCCCAGCATCCTGCAATTGTGACAGAGAGAGCGGAGTTGGTCACATTTTTGGGGCAAGTTCCTAAGATCGTCGTGTTTTTTGTTGGTCTTGCGCGCGCGAATGTCCACTTTACTTTTTTTTGCAAGGGAGTATTGAAATTTGATTATGTTAGAACAAGAAAATGTAGCTCGCGCGAGCTCATGTAACAGAAATGTTGAAAAACCATTGGTTTTGTGGGAGTCGGACAGCGCGCGCGGGATGAAATTTGGACATTTTTTTTTGAAAAACCATTGGGTTTTTGATGTTTTTCTGTTGAAATCGTTACGAAACCTAAGGTTCTGGAAGGATTTCGTCTTGCGCGCGCGAATGTCCACTTTACCTTATTTTTTGCAAGGGATTATTGAAATTTGATTATGTTAGAACAAGAAAAAAGTAGCTCGCGCGAGCTCATGTAACATAAATGTTGAAAAACCATTGGTTTTGTGGGATTCGGACAGCGCGCGCGGAAGGACATTTTGACAATTTTTTCTTAAAAAACCATTGGGTTTTTGACGTTTGTATGTTAAAATCGTTACGAAACCTACGGTTTTGGAAGGATTTCGTCTTGCGCGCACGAATGTCCACTTTACCTTATTTTTTGCAAGGGATTCTTGAAATTTGATTACATTTGAACAAGAAATTTCATTTTATAGTGTTTTTTGCAAGGGAAAGCGGGGGGGAACAAAAAACCGGATCCGGTAACAATCCACTTTTCTGAAGCTTTCGCGAAAAAATGATGAAAATGTAGCTGCGGCCTAGGCGCGGCGCAGAGGTCGCGCACCAGGGGTCCCAACAATAATAATTCTTTAGAAGGAATAATATTCAATCATTTAAGACTGGGGACACTCCGTTCTCACCAGTGCCAGGGTTTTCATAGGAGGCGGGCCAATACCCCCACTTTGTGGGGGGGCCGGTTCAAGCTCTACCAAGTTTCCAAACGACTCTTCGCCACCACCCACACCCAGCTTCCCGCCCTATGACGTTCGGACACTTCACTTCGTGGCCTGCGGACGACCTTGGCTACTACACTGGCGCATGGGTACAGTGACTTGTTGTGGTAACATTTTGAAAAACCATTGGATTTTAAGGATTCGGACAGCGCGCGCGGGTAGAAATTTTGAAAATTCGTACAGATGTTTTTCGAGAGCCTACGGTGCGATTCGTATGATTTTATGTTGCGCGGTGCTAAAATTCCTAAGACACCCACTGATTTTTGAAGATTTCGGCGTGCGCGCGCGAAGAAAAAACGAATGTGTCCCGCATGGTATTATTTGACAGGGATGATGGCCCTGGCAGGTGCGCAACCGTTGTCGCAGAAGTTCGAAAAAGTTGCTCGCAAAAGCCCGTTTGACAGAAATGTTTAAAAAGTGTTGGGTTTCCTACGAATCCGCAAGAGCGCGCGGGATGAGATTTTTGACATTTTTTTGTTGAAAAACCATTGGTTTTTTGATGTTTTTATGTTAAAATCGCTCCGAACACTAAGCTTTTGGAAGGATTTCGTCTTGCGCGCGCGAATGTCCACTTTACCTTATTTTTTGCAAGGGATTCTTGAAATTTGATTATATTAGAACAAGAAATGTCCTTTTCTATTGTTTTTTGCAAGGGAAAGCGGATTACAACAAAACAACCGGATCCTGTACACACCCTCTTTTCTGAGGCTTCCTCACGAAAATGATGAAAATGTAGCTGCGGCCTAGGCGGCGCAGGGGGGCGCGCACCAGGGGGCCCAACAATAATTATTCTTTAGAATAAATAATGTTCAACAACAACAACAACAACAACAACAACAACAACAACAACAACAACAACAACAACAACAACAACAACAACAACAACAACAACAACAACAATTACAACAACAACAACAATAACAACAACAACAACAACAGTCATGTTACGACTGTTCGATCTTATCTGCTCGAGTGTCCGTCTACGCGTATTTCCCAAACCCTCGATACCCGCCCTCTTCGTCTTCGATCGTAACCCGCTTGGGGGGTAGATCTTTCTTCCCTGCAGGCTGGCCCCCGGCAAGCCGCGGGGCGGCCGCGGACCGTCGGCCTGGCCAGCGGCAGCGCTGATCGGCGGCAACCCGACCCCAAAAGGGACTGACAGGGGACCGACCACCGCGACGACGACGACGACGACGACGACGACGACGACGACGACCGCGACGGCGGCGACGGCGGCGACGGCGGCGACGACGAGCGACAACGAAAGCAAGAGCGAGAACCAGAGCGACGGAAGGGCCACAAAGGGCAGGAAGGGGGCCACGAAGGGCGACAGCGGGGCCGCGAAAGGGATGCGTAGGGGGGCACGAAAGGCGCGAACGAGCGGAATGGACACGAAAGGCAGATAATGCGGGGCTACAAAGGGCAACGAAGGGGCCACTGAAGGTAGCAACGGGGCCTCGTACGGCAGCGAAAGGGGCCACAAAGGGCGAGAAACGGAGGGGACCACGACGGGTTGCAACGAGGCCACGAAGGGCAGCGAGGGGGCCACGAAGGGCCGCAACGGGGCCACGAAGGGCAACGAGGGGGCCACGCAGGGCTGCTAAGAGTGAGCGCGACTCCTGGGTGCCTGAATGTCGGGAGCGCGGCGCTTGAGTAAATCGCTCGGAACTCCAACGCAAGAGCGCGATTCTTGAGTAAAGTGCCAGCAAGTCTCCAGCGAGAGCGCGACTCCAGAGCGCCGAGAGAGCAATCCCTCAATGAAGCGGAAGTCCCAAGAAAGCGCGCGATTCCTGAGCAAACTGCGAGGAAATCTCAGGCGGGAGCGGGGGTCCTGGCGAAATGGTGAGGAAGTTTCAAGCGGGAACCATTGTTGTTGCAATCTGGGGGCCAACCACACAGTTTGAGCCCTGTGAGTTTCCGTAGTGAAAAACAGGATGTGAGCCCCAGAGCACGCACATCGATTGAAAAACACCATGGCCACCGGAAGGACCAATTATATTTATTATGCAGCCGCGAAAACTCAAACAACAACCGCAACCACAACCACAACCACCAACAACACCACAAAAACAACTACAACAACAACCATCAGTTAAAAACTGTTCGCTCCTATCTGCTCGCATGCCATTCAACACGTATACCCCAAACCCTTGGAAGAAAAATGACGAAGCATTTTACCTCATACCTGCTCGCGTGCCACTCCACACGGAAAGAAAATTATGAAGCGAGAGCAAATTAGCAGGAGGGGGCCTGGGAGCAGAAAACACGTGGCAAAACTACACGAGCAGATCAGGCGGGCAGACCCTAGCGGGCGGGTCGGAAGGCGGGCCCAAGCAGCCAGGTCGAGCAGGCGGGTTACTGAAGCGTGAGTCCCGCATGAATCGCGAGAAGGAATTGAGCGATAGCGCGATTCGCAAGGAAATAACGAAACAATTGCAAAACGAGCTCGTGATTCCCCAGAGTCGAAGTCGCGGCGTCTGAAAACATTGTGGAGAAACCACCCATACGAAAACGCGGTCCCTGCAAACATTGTGCGGAGGTCCCGCGTGAGTGCGCGGTTTTGCCGTTGCTGTTGCAACTCGCGCGGGCGGGAGCCATTGCTGTTGGAGGAAGTATCGGGCGTCAGCCCAATTTGAACACGACGACTTTCCCTAGCAAAGAACCGGGTGCGAGCCCGATCAAGGTAAGTGATAGTATTGGCATCTTCCCCTTCGAAGAACGTGCTCGCGATGACCATGTCGCAATCAACGCGTACTTCCACATATAAGTGTCGATCCGTCACCAATGGGGAATGACGTGTTGGTGGGTTTCCTCGAAAACACGTTAGCCAATGATGCCTTCTTCATCCGCCCCTCGCCATGACAATTTAACACTGTAGTCCCCGAGGACGGCGGTGGACCCGTGCTTTGTCGTTGGATTGATGTGCTGGGCGACGTTGGCGTAGAAACTCGGCCATGCTTCTGGTTCATGCCCTTTGGGGTGGGGCATACGCGGAAATAAGCGTCTGCATGCCTCCGACGACTTTGATCCTGAGCGTCGCCATCCTTGGCCCGATAGCCGTTACCGCGACAACAACAGAACGCGCCGAAGGTGATATGATAAATCCGACTCCTGCATCGGATATCGGTTCCAAGCTCGCCCCCCCCAGAAAACCAATACACAAACCCATCTGGTGTGAAATACTCGGCTCCATTTAATATGTCGGTAGCATACGTTTCCAATATGTTTGCGATCTCGGTGAGCATTATGTATGGATCTCCGCGTAAGCCTTCCACATTCCATGTGCCAAGGCGCATCGTCTTGATGGGTGAACGTGTCTGCCTGGGTCTCCCACACGAGTCTGGAAGCCTCCCTGGCCATAAAACTGTGGACGTCGAAAAAGAAGATGCCTGCGCCGAAGTAGCCTGGCGGGCCAGAGTTCTGAGAACTGGCTGGCAAGATAATGATGCAGAGGAAGCCGGAGAATAGAAGAGCATGAAGATAACGAACAAGAGAACGGCGAATGATGTTGATATTGCGGCCTGGTATCTTTGCCCATGCTTGCTGTAGAAAATGTGCGCGATCCGCAGAGACGAGCATTTTGTTCACAAAGTGAACAACATGCTCCAAAATGCACACGTCCGAGCGATGCCAAGATGAAGGGGGGAGGAAAAGTGCACTTCTTGTGCCCTGAAAGCTCCCTTTGGGGCCCTAAAGCCCTTGTATGGGGCAGCGGGGTGGCGTGATACGCGAATCAGAATGAGACCTCGCCGGCCCTGGGGGGCTGCGATATGCAACACTGTCGCCACGTTCGTGGGCTGCTGGCGGGTCCAGCGGAGTGACATGATCCGCAGATCAGAATAAGGCGTCGCAATCACTGGGGGCTGCGAACAGCGAAACTGTTGCCACGTCCGGGGGCTCCTGGGAGGCCCAGCGGAGTGGTGTTATATGTAAATCAGAATGCGACGTCGCCGTTACTGGGGGCTGCGAATTGCCAAACTGTCGCTACGTTCGTGGCCCCCTCGTCATCGCTCCTCTGAGATCGTGGTCGCGTTCTTGCCGACGATATGAGTCGCAAGAGTCATGGGGAACGTTTGTCTGCGGCCCCACGTTCTTTGGCGAAGCGTTCAAGGATACTGCGAATCCTTCAAAGCGTAAGTTTGAAATGAGCGGTCCTCGGTATAGTCGCATCATGTGTACAAAGGGTTGGGTGCGTCCCCTGGTCAAGTGCTGTTGGGTCTTTTGGGACCCCCAGGGAAGCGATCCTCGGGCGTTTCTGGGACCTGTTGGGCCTTGATGGGGGCACCTTGAGCTCGAAGACAGCCCCAGAGCGCGTTAGGAAGGCCAGTATTCGCCTCTCCTCTCTGGAAGCTTCGGGATCGCCAGGAGTGCCGCAGAGCGTCTGGGGAAGGGGCTTTTGGGGGCTTTTTGGTGCTTAGTGAGGGCCTCTTGGGAGCCTCTTCGGGCATCTTGTGGCCTCCTGGGGACCTCTTGGGGCGGAGAGCTTGAAATGTCCGCTCGGGTACCCCCTCTGGGCCCCTTCTTGGGGCCGTCCTGGGGCCCTTCTGGGCCGTCTTGGAGGCCTCTTGGGCCGTCTTGGGGCTCTCTGTGGCCATCTTGGGGCCGTCTCGGGGGCCCATTGAGCCGTCATGGGGCGATGGGGCTTCTTGGGCCGTCTTGGAGCGTCGGGCAGCCGAAATGGTGAGAACCCCGAAAAACTCCCAAACACATCGAAACATCTATGGATCGTGCCCCTTGGGGCCCGCTTGGGAAGCCTCTTGGAAACCTCCTGGGGCGTCTTGGAAGCCGCTTGGGCCGTCTTGGGATCATCTTGGGCGTCTTGGACCGATCTTTGGGCGTCTCGGGGGTCTCTTGGACTTACTTAGGGGGCGTCCTGGGGCCGTCTCGAAGCCGTCTAGGTCCGTTTGGGGGCAGTCAGGAAGGCGCTGGGGGGCCTGGTCCTCCCATACGCCGCCGTGGTCCTTGAAAAATAAAAAAAAAATAAAAAAATTAAAAAGAAAAAAATAACAAAAAAATAAAAAGAAAAAATAAGGCGAGGCCAGGGTGCCTCGTCCCCCGGTATTATATATATATATATCTATATATATATATATATATATCTATTCTCATACGCACCTCTCCGAGGGAGTAGAGCTCAGAGGGGATTAATGCGTCCGTGCGTCCGTGCGTGCGTGCGTCTTCGATTTTCCCGGCCGTTTCGCTCGGGACATCCTCGAAATTCTGAAAATCGGTGGCACCCCTCACGCAGATCGTGAAGGAGAGGTCCAAAAACACATAGGAATTTCAACATTTTAACATAAAACCTTCAAAAACACATGGTAATTTCAATAATTTTGACCCCGATTCTCAGAGAATGGCGGTTTCGCCTGAGACATCCTCCCAAAATCGAACCCCAGACCCTCCTCGGAGCCTCCTGGGGGCCTCCTGGAACCTCCTGGGGCCTCCTGGGGCTTTCTGGACCTTCTGGTACCCCTGACCCCGCCTCGGAGCCTCCTGGAGTTCTCCTGTGCCTGCTGAGGCCGCCTGGGGCCTCCTGGGGCTTCAGAACTACATGCACACAGAGAGACACAAATCACGCCCAACACATCACACGCTAGACAAACATAACATACACACACAACACCGACAACACACAAAAAGCACGCACCACACAAAGCACACATCACACACACACACACTCACAATCCTGGGGCCTCCTGGAGCCTCTTCTGGTATCCAAGTCGGGCCTCCTGAGGCTTCCTGGGGGGCCCTGGTACACACATCGCAAGGTGTGGCAACCCCACTTGCGCTCGAGTGCGACTTCGCTGTTGCATGTCACTCCTGCTTCAAACGCCCCTTCAGCTTGTTGTATGAGCCTGGGCACACACGTGCCACTTGTATATATATATATATATGTGTGTATGGATGTATGCATGCATGCATGCATGTATGTATGGTTTAATGTATGCATGTATGTATGCATACATGTATACACTACACCCTTATATGTGTGAATATACAACACGCTGAAGTATTATGTCTACTACTGCTACTACTGCCCGAATTAACAATATTCAAACCAAATAATTCACAACGCCACTTAATACCAATATCAGTTCATAAATATGAAAAATAACCCACATCAGTTAGAAGATAGTCAAATATTTTATTCGAATTAAGACATATCCACCACTTATGCGCAGTGTCCCCTGCCATTCAGTTGTATTGTTTGCTTGTCTTGCTTTTCTTGTGTTTGAAGTGTTTGCTTTTCTTGCTCGCGGAAGGCCTGATGAACGATAGGAACCAGCCAGAAGAAGAAAGATTGCATAAGCAGACGACCCACAAAGACATAACATCCTGAATATTGCGTTTAAGATCAAGGGCGATGTTACACAACCGGTCTGCCGTTTGATTGTACTCTCGCGGCCGCCAGTCGCGAGTAGCCAAATACTCGCCCTTAAAAAGGTACACATATCCAAAAGCCTTTGCCGAATTGGTGGCGGTCGAAAATCGGTTCGTAAAGCGGACGCGTACAGCTCTCTTCCAGGGTCGCCACACCACCTACCGTCGACGAGTCCACCACAAATTCAAGCTGCGGCCGTCCACAATCCAGCATCCAGGGGGGATCAGGGCCTAGCCGTGCCGACAAGGGCAACGAGTTCAAGGGCACCTGGGCCAAGTGCCCCGTGCCGGCCGGCAACGACGCACCTGGCTTACGGGTAAATTCTTCTCCTCGGGCATGGCATTTTGCGTCGGAGCAGGACGAGGGGGCCTCCAAAATGGGGCCACAGCACATGGAGCCGGAGGATCCCAACGCATCGCCGATGCCTCGACGATGCACCAGCGACGTGGGGACGGAGGGGAGCCTCGCTTTCCGGAGCGCGCCATCGCATCGGCGATGCGGAGCCATCCTCCGCCCCAGTCGGGAGGCATGGGGCGAGAGGCCCCCCGAGACCGAGGCTGGTGGGACGGAGCGTGGGGGCCCCCCTTGAGAGGCTCGGCCTCCGCGAAGATGAGCACCAGGATCAGGCCGACGAAGAGCTTGGGCTCCTGCGCATTCGCCCGCACGCCCGCGTCCCCGACGACGCCGATGGCCTGCCCGCCCGGTCGAGGCCCAAAACCGCGAGAATCAGAGGATGGCGTCCGCCGGGCGGCGTGCGGCGGGCAGGGGGAGGGGCAGAAATGGCCGTGCGCGGCGGGCGGCGGGGGGCGGGGAAGGGAAAGCTGACTGGGGGGGAGGAGACCCCTACGCACAGGAAGGAGGAGGTCGGGCCGTGTCCCAGGCGTGGTTTTGTCGCCGCCGCCGAAGGAGCGAGGGAGGGCGGGCGCAGGGAGGGACCGGGTGGGAAGCACGAGGAGGGAAAAGAGGAGGGAGGACGGAAGGAGGAAAGGAGGAACGGAGAGATGACGGCCAAGTTGAGCGGCCGGGTCACTAAAGCGTCAATCTATCATGACGAGAGGTCCGAGCTATAGCGCGATTCCCAAGCACATCGCATCCAAAACGAGAAAGTGATTCCTGAGTCTCGGGGGCACGGCGCCAGAAAAAACGTCAGGAAATACCGCACGGGAGGGCGACTCCTGCAGAATGCGCACGACAATCCCGCGCTAAAACGCGATTCGCAAATACACGATGAAGAGATAGCAGGCGGCAGCCGTCGTCGTTGGTCAACCCGGATGCCAGGGGGCCCGTTTGAACATCAAGGCTTCCCCTGAGGAGCGAACAAGGTGCGAGCCCTGGGATCAGCTCGTTAGTTACAACAACAGCAACAGCAACAACAACAACAATAACAACAACAACGACAGCGACCACACCAACAACAACAACAACAACAACAACAACAACAACAACAACAACAACAACAACAACAACAACAACAACAACAACAACAACTGTAACAACAACAGCAGTCATTCTACCATCACGCGCCATGCCTCCACATGTCGCATGCGTCCATCTGGATACCACACCCCATCATGGGAATTTTCTGGCACGCGGGGGCCGAAATTCCCCCGCCCAGATCTCCCGCCCAAGAAAGTATTGCCACCACCTCTGCCGAATAACTTCGACATCCACAGTGCGGACGGCACATCGAATTCGCCGTCGCCTTGCGCACGCCCCGAATCTCGGAGGAGGAAGAGGATGAGGAGGGGAGGGAAGATGAGGGAGAGGGAGAGGTAGAGGGAGAGGAGGAGGAGGAGGAGGAAGAGGGAGGAGGAGGAGGAGGGGGAGGAAGAAGGAATTGTTGTAGTAGCAGTACCTCCGAGGACATTACTCCGCGTTCAAACTGGTATGCCACCATTCAGCGGCCTCGGCGCGTGACCCTGAAAGTTTGCGCCCCCAGGGGCTGCCACTCCCATGTTCGCATCCTCCACCTGCCCCTCCACACCCTTCCAAGGAACCCGTGAAGTCGATCCTTCGACCCTCGATCCTTGGAGCCCCTGGAAGTCATCCGTCCCCCTTCTGCTCCTCCTCCTCCTCCTCCACATTATCTACGCTCTCAAAAAATGATAGTTCTTAATACAATTAGGATTCAACAGGGACTCGTGGAACGGGAGAAACGAGGGAGGACGGAAGGGGAAGAACGGAGGAAGGAGGGGGGAGGCAAGAGGAGAAAGGGGACAAGGGGGACGAAAAGGGAAAGGAGGAGGAAGGAGGAGGGAGGAGGAGGAAGGAAAAAGGAGTGGGAAAAGGAGAAGGAGGGGGCGGAAGGAAAAAGAGGGAGGAAGAGAGAGAGGGAAGGAGGGAGGAGGAGGCGGAGGAGGAGGAGGAGGAGAAGGCGGAAAAGGAGGAGGAGGAGGAGCAGGGAGAACGAGGAGGAGGAAGAGGAGGAGGGAGAAGGGGGGAGGGAGGAGGAGGGAGGAAAGACGGACGCAGGTGGGAGGAGGGAGGAGGGAGAAGAGGAGGGGGTGGAGGAAGGAAGAGGGAGGAAGAGAAGGGAGGCGGGAGGAAGGAGGAGGAGGAGGAGGAGGAAAAGGAGGAGGAGGAGGAGGAGGAGGAGGAGGGAGAGGAGGAGGAGGAGGAGGAGAAGGAGGACAAGGACGACGAGGACGAGGACGAGGAGGAGGAGGACAAGGACGACGAGGACGAGGACGAGGAGGAGGAGGAGGAGGAGGAGGAGAAAAGGGCGCCAGTCCAGCGTAAAACTGGAAGAAGTCTCGGGCGGGAGCGTTGGTTTGTCGGGACGGGGGCTGCCGGCGGCGAGTCAGAGCACCGCCTTGAATAAGAAAGGGAAAAAGTCTCGAACGGGAGCGTTGTTGTTGCTAGGGGGCGGCGCCGATGAGAGAAAGAGTAGCGCGCCTGTCCAAGGTAAAACGGGAGGGGTCTCGAGCGGGAGCGCTGGTTTTGTTGAGACGGCTTTCGGCGGCGAGCAAGAGCACCGTCCCTGAGCAAAAAAGAAAGAGGAAGTCTCGCACGGGAACGTTGTTGTTGTTGGAGGGCCAGCTTGGGCGGTCCCTCAAACCGCTTGAGAGCGAGCCTCATTTCAATGAAAATGCAGCCAGCGCCTCGGCGAGAGAGCCCGGGCCCCTGTAAAGGGTCCAACAATAATAACCGATTAGTGTTTAACATGCAACAACACCAACAGCAACAACGACAACAATAACAATCATGTTTATACTGTCCGCCCTTATCTGCTCGAGTGTCCAATAACGCGTATTTCCCAAACACTCGATACCCGCCCTCTTCGTCTTCGATCGAACCCCTTTTGGGGGGTATACCTTTCTTCCCTGCAGGCCGGGCCCCGGCAAGCGGCGGGGCGGCCGCGGACGCGTCGGCCTGGCCAGCGGCAGCGCTGATCGGCGGGGGCCGGCCGCCGGCCCGTCGACCACGACCCCACGGGGGACGGACAGGGACAGACCACGACGACCTACGTTGTCGACGACGACGGCGACGACGAGGACGACGGCGAACGACGACGACGAAGCGAAAAGCGAGAGCGAGAGAGAACGGCTGCAGGGCCACCGAAGAACACAAGTAGGCCACGAAGGCGACAGCGGGGACACAAGGAAATGCGTATGAGGCCACGAAGAGCGCGAACGACGGGGGGCCACGAAGGGCAGATAATGCGGGGCCACCGAAAGAAAAAAACAAAACAACAAAAAAAAAAATGAGAAAAAAAAAAAAAAAAAAAAAAAAAAAAAAAAAAAAGAGAAAAAAAAAAAAAAAAAAAAAAAATAAAAAAAGAAAAAGAAAAAAAAAAAAAGAAAAAAAACAAAAAGAAAAAAAAAAAAAAAAAAAAAACAAAAAGGGCGACGATGGGGCCACTGAGGGTAGCAACTGGGCCACGTAGGACAATGAGGGGGCCACAAACGGCGACGGCGGGGCCACGAAAGCAATGCACATGGGGCCTCAACGGGCGCGAACGAGCAGGGGCCACGAAGGGGCCACGGAGGGCAAGGACGGGGCCACTGAGGGCAGCAACGGGGCCACGAAGGGCAGCGAGGGGGCCACGAAGGGCAACAGCGGGGCCACGAAGGGCATGCATATGAGGCCACCACGGGCGCGAACGAGCGGGGGCCGCGAAGGGCATACATATATGGGGCCACGTAGGGCAGCGAGGGGGCCACGAAGGGCTGCAACGGGGCCACGAAGGGCTGCAACGGGGCCACGAAGGGCAGCAACGGGGCCACGAAGGGCTGCAACGGGGCCACGAAATAAAACGAGGGGGCCACGAAGGGCTGCAACGGGGCCACGAAGTGCAGCGAGGAGGCCACGAGGAGCTGCAACGAGGCCACGAAACAAAGCGAGGGGGCCACGAAGGGCTGCAACGGGGCCACGAAACAAAGCGAGGGGGCCACGAAGGACTGCAACGGGGCCACGAAGGGCAGCGAGATCCCGATTCCTAAGTAAGCTGCGAAGGAGTCCTAAGTGTGAGCGCGACTCCTGGGTGCCTGGGTGTCCGGAACGCGGCGCTTAAGTAAATTGCATGATATTCCAGCGCAAGGGCGCTATTCGTCAGTAAATCCCACCAGCCCTTTAGGCCGTAGGTGGTCTAGAGCGTTTCCTCTGCCAACCCCCTTCTTTCCCTTCGGGGAGGGGTTTACCCCTTCCCTTACCCCTCCCCACCGACCTGGACGAGGGGTTCCGCGGGTCGTTGGGACGTCCAAGATGGCCCAAGACGGCTCCAAGAACGAAAAAGCGAAAAAACACAAAACATTGATTTCCCTTAGGTGTTGGAAGGATGTTGGTTTCAAGAAGGGCCCAAGAGGCGATTCGAGGCACTCTAGAGGGCCAAGGCTAACATGCGACCCCCCCTTCTTTGATAGATCTCCTCCAAGATGGCCCCAAGAGCGCCCCGAAGGCTCCCAAGAGCGCCCCAAGAGGGCCCCAAGAGGCCCCCAAAATGGCCCAAGACGGACGGCTCCAAGAGCGAAAAAGCGAATAAGCACAACACATTGATTTTCCTCTGGTTTTGGAAGGATGTTGGCTTCAAGAAGGGCCCAAGAGGCGATTCGAGGCACTCTAGACGGGCAGCGCTAAGATACGACCGCCCCTTCTTTGATAGATTTCCTCCAAGATGGCCCCAAGAGCGGCCCGAAGGCTCCCAAGAGCGCCCCAAGAGCGCCCCAAGAGGGCCCCGAGAGGCTCCAAGAGGCCCCCAAGAGGCCCCCAAGAGGCCCCCAAGAGACAACCAAGAGGCCACAAGAGGCTCCCAAAATGGCCCAAGACGGACGGCTCCAAGAGCGCAACAACGAATAAGCACAACACATTGATTTTCCTCTGGTTTTGGAAGGATGTTGGCTTCAAGAAGGGCCCAAGAGGCGATTCGAGGCACTCTAGAGGGGCAGCGCTAAGATACGACCGCCCCTTCTTTGATAGATCTCCTCCAAGATGGCCCCAAGAGCGCCCCGAAGGATCCCAAGAGCGCCCCAAGAGCGCCCCAAGAGGGCCCCAAGAGGCCCCAAGAGGCTTTTTTTTTTCACCCCAGATCCAGCGCCGCGGACTCCGCCACGCTGGAGGCTTGCCGCACTGAGCTCAGTGCGGCCCCGCGAGGCCCGCGGGCCTCACCCACCTCTCCTCGTGGGCACCATCTCGGCGGGGAGCGGCCAGCCCGTCTGCGGGTGGCAGCCGCGGAGGATGCGGTCCCGCCTCTTCCTCCTGGAGTCCGCTCCTCCGTCGGCCCCTCGCCGCGGCAGGGGCCCAGGACAGGCGCGGCCCAAGCTGGCCCTCCTCACCGCCGAGTGGGCCCCGCACACGCGGCAGACGACGTAGGGGCCGACGACCTCCACGACATGCGCCATCCTGAGATCCTCCTCGGCGCTCGGCGGGCCCTCGAGGACAGGCGCGTCCGCCGCCTCCCTGCATCTCCGAGGCGACCTCGACCTCCGAGGTGTCCTCCCTGCAGCACTGCCGTCTTCTCCATCATCTCCGCCTGCAGCTGCCGCCGCCACCGCCGCGCCAGCGCAGGCCGCCGCCGCCCCCAAGGCGCCGCCAGCCCCACGCCCTGCAGCCGTGGACGCCTCCTGCCTTGCAGCCCTCTGCCTCCGCGCGCAGGCGGCTCCCACTCTAGCCTCCAGCGAGCCCCGCTCCTCGCTGGACTGGTGGCCCACCGCCTGCCAGGGAGGGGGTGCGCAAGCGGAGGCCCACAGCTTCTTCCTCATCCTGGCCGAAGCTGCACGCTTGCCGCACCGCGTGCACACCAGCCAAGCTCCGCACACCTCGACCTCGTGCCTCGTGAGGCTGACGTAGGGCCTCTGCTGCTTCCTCCTTCTGCTCGGCCCCGTCCTGGGCGGCGCGTCGGGCCATCCTTCCTTCATCTCCTGGCACCGCCAGCCGATGTTCTGGATGGCCCACTTCACCTTCTCATCCAGGCTCTCCAGGGTCTGCTCCCTGCCGTGCCCGAAGTCCTCCGCGGCCCCACGCTTGGCCAGGGCGTCCACCGCCTCGTTGCCCCTGGCCACTTGCTGCGCCAAGCCCTCGAGCCTGCTGATGGCCGCTCTGGACCTGTGGGCCTTCACATGCATCACCCACTCTGGCTCAAGCCCCACGTCCGCGATCTTGTGCCAGATCCTCCTCCAGACGTCCGCGTGCGGTCTTCCCCAGCTTAAGCACCACCTCGGCCCCCTCCTGATGCCGTCAAGGATGCCCTGGTGGTCCGTGAAGATCCTGCACGGCGGCAGCACCGTCTCCAAGGTCTTCAAGAAAGCCCACATCTCGGCCCTCTTGACCGTCTTCTGCTCCTTGAAGCGGCATGGCAGGGGGCCCCAGAGCTGCACCGTGGGGGCGCCTCCCGCGTCGATGGCCATCGCGGCCCACCCCGCCTGCGCCCAGCAGCAGGTGCCCAGCTTGGAGCCGTCGCACACGATGTCGCCCGACAGGAGGGCGTCCGTCCCCTGGAGGACGTCGCAGTGGAAGTCCGCCTCGTCGACCGACCTGTGGGCCCATTCCGCCGAGGGGTCCCGCGCCAGCCCACGCGTCCAGAGCAAACTGTCCTCCTGCTGCTCCGCCACGTGCTGCCACTCCGCCTGCACTCGCCTCCTGACCTCGAGCAGCGCGGGGCACCGAAAGAAACGATGATGCGGGGTGCCGACCTCCAGCCCACACCCAATGCAGATGTCGGTCGGCGTGATGCTGACCTCGGCAAGCCTGCTCATGGTCCAGGCCCCCGCCAGCACCACCTTCCGAGCCGCCCGCTTCGCATGCGCAGGGAAAGCCCGCGCGGCCAGCTGCGCCACCACTGGCGGGAGCCTCGGGCCTGGGGCTAGGCTCTCCATGCCTGGCTGCTGCGCCGTCCACTGCTCCCACAGCACTCTGCGCAGGTCAGCCCTGAGGAGCGCCCCGACGTCAGTGGGGCACACCGCCGTGAGGTCCACCATCTCGCCGTCCTGTGTGCAGTAAACCGTCCACGACGGCCAGGTCCACCTCGCTCTCCTCAGTGACATGATGACCGCCCCCGCGGGTCCTTTGACCTTGGCCCACTGCGGGCTCATGCCCACCTCCTTCTGCTGCTGCCTCCACGCGTTGCTCATCTGCTCACTCAGGAGGACAGCCTCACTGCCAACACTCGTCCTCCTGCTTATCTTGTCCTCCGCGATCTCCATTTGGCTGCCCGCCACCAGCAGCAGCTCGACCAGGCTCTCAATGGTGCTGACACCTAGGTAGCCTTCCTCTTCCTGCATGCCTCCTTCGCTTCCTTCCCGGGGACATTGCGCCCTTCTCGACACCAGCAGCCGCCGCACCACCTTCTGCAGCGCGACCTGCTCTTGCCTGTACTGCGAGATGACCTGGGCGCGGCAATCCTCGTCGAGCGCGTCGAGGTAACGGAAGGCTGCACGCCTTCTCCAGCACGCCCTCCGCCACGCACGCCGACACACTTCTGCAGCAAGACACTCCGCCTCCTGAGCCTCCTCCTGGGGCAAGCTTCCACCTGTGGCCTTGGAAACCGCCTCCTGAGTTCACTGCGGAGGCCTGCCTGCGCTGCCTCCTGCAGGTACTCCGCGACCAGGGGAACACTCCACTGGCTCCAGTCCTCCTGCCGCTGGTGCTTCTCGCCCCTCAGATCCTTGATCCACAACGCCGTCCAGACACCGAGGGCATCCCTGAGCCTAGCACCCGCCTCGGGCCTGAAGGCCTGCTGGCGACAGGGTTGCACCTGCCCCTGGCCCCCTGCAACGAGCACTCTCAGGTCTCCTGCCACGGCCTGCTCCCAGACGGCCCTCGCCCACCTGACCACTGGCGCAAGTGTGGCCTCCTCGGAGGGGTCCTCCTTCAGCACCGCCAACTGCAGGGTGAGGCTCTTGGCTCCTCTCGAACCTGGAAGCAACTGGCCTGCCGCTCTCCTTACCTGCTGCAGCTGGTGGTCTGGCATGCCCAGGCACTTGCACCCATGCATTACCGATCTCTTGAGGCCGCACTTGTACACCAAGCCAACCCCTCTAGTCACACCTTTGCCTGAGCCTTTCAGCCCCTTTAGCCTGGCGACCCTGTTCCTCATGCGCTTGAACCTCTTGCCACTCTTGTTCTTGGCCGCCGTCCCGTGGGCCACCACGTCGACTCCGAGGTAAGGGCAGGCCAGCACCAAAGGCAGCCCTCTCTCTGCCACATCCTGCTTGAGAGCCTGTCTCAGCCACTTGGTGCTGGCCATGACCGCCCCCTTGCCCTGGTCGCCCAGGGAGAACTCAAGCCCCAAGGCCGCGAAGCCGTCCACGCTGTCGTCCACAACGGACGGGAAGCTGTCCACGATCCACTGCTGCGCCCCTCGCTGCTTGAGGCACAAATCGTCAACATACATCCTCCATTGCACCAGCGGGTACTCCACAACCAAACCGTCAATCGTGTCCTGTATGACCATCTTGAGGAAACCCACCGAGAACTTGCTGCCCGCGATGATCGTAGCCACTGTCCTCGTCTCCTCCGAGATGGCCTCCCCCGTGTTGACTCGCCTCGCCATGGCAAAGTAGGAGCACACCACCGCCAGCACCCCCGTATTGAAGCCCATGGCCTTACCACGCTCCCACAGCACATGCAAGCTCACCCTCTCGAACGCCTTGACCAGGTCGAGGATGGCCGTCACCGTCGCTAGGGTGCGCGGGTCCGAATCCTGCACATCGTCGCCCTCGTTGGCGAGGAGAACCTCCCAAGCCGCATCCTCCGCCGCCTTGCCGAAGGCCGTGCAATCCCAAGAGCGCTGGTTCGCCTTGGCCCACTCGATCATGTAGGGCTCCCTCATGATCTCCCACACCCTCACCAGGGTCGGGAGGAGGCCGATGGCACGATCGACCGCTGCGCTCTTCGGGATCAAGAAGAAAATGACCGTGGCTGCATGCAGCGGCCAGACGAGCGTGCGCTCCACCTCCCTCAGGATCTGCAGGAGCGTCCAGTGCGCTGCGTCCGAAGCCCCTTGCAGCATGGCGGGGTGCCAGCGGTCCACTCCTTGTGTTGTCTTTTTCTTGAAAGTGCGCGCCACTTTCTTTAACTTGGCCAGGTCGTCCTCTGTGAACTCTGGCAACTCCTGACGCGGCTCCGTCTCCCACCGCCGCTCCTGCTCCTGCATCGGGTCGTTCACCTTCCAGACTGCGTTCCACTCCCCCAGGGCCGCTTCCGCTGCCCGCAACGGGTCCGCCGAAGCTTGGGGTGTACTCGCTCTCCTCGGCCTCCAAATGTCCACTGGTTTGCTGATTCTGTGGAGTCCGCCCGCTGCTCCTTTCGCAGCCTCCTCCAGCTTCGCAGCCCACTGCCTCCTTCTTTCATTTATCAGGGCCTGGTCCTCCCGCTTGGACCGCTCCTTGGCCTCCAGGATCATCGCGTCCAGGCTGGCTTTGTGGTCAGCACCTCGCCAGCGCCCTTTCGCCAGCAGGGTGCACCTTTCTTTCCACCGCTCCTTCTCCTCGCCGACCAGCTCACACCTGAACTCGTGGCTCACGCTCCTGAAGCGTTCCTCCAGCTCCCTAGCTATCATGCACCACTCCTGGCGCGCACGGGCACTGCCCGAAGACGACCTGAGCCTCTCGT
>CAUYUJ010021601.1:80932-113626 GCA_963575745.1 Prorocentrum cordatum | reverse complement strand
TACTACTACTACTACTACTACTACTACTACTATTACAACTACTACTACTACTACTACTACTACTACCACTACTACTACTACTACTACTACTACTACTACTACAACGACTACGACTACTACTACTACTACTACTACTACTACTACTACTACTACTACTACTACTACTACTACTACTACTACTACTACTACCACCAGTACTACTACTACGGGGAGACGTCCATGCCGGCCCCGTGACGGGCCGGCTCCCCTGGTCGCACTTCACGGTGCACCAACCCTTTACCAACCCTGTCGTCGGCTCCGGGGGGCCCGACACGGTACACGCACACGCCGCGCACCAACCTTTTGCCTGGCCCCGTGTGAGCTTTACAGCGCCGCTGAGACTGTGGCCAGAGCTTCATTGTAGTGCAGCCCCCAGGGGACGGCGAGAGAGTCCTCCGTCCGTGAGGGAGACGTAGTAAGCGCTGCAGTGGGAGCTGTAGTGGGGCATAAGTGGGAGCTGTAGAGAAAACTGCAGTGGGAGCAGTAGTGGGAGCTGTAGCGGTAGCTCCAGTGGAAGCTGCAGTGGGAGGTGTAGTGACTAGTGTAGTGGGAGCTGTAGTGGGAGCTGTAGTGGGAGCCGAAGTGGGAGCTGTAGTGGGAGGGGGGAGCCGAAGTGGGAGCTGTAGTGGTAGCAGAGGAGGAGGTGGAGGAGGAGGAGGACGACGACACCGACGATGAGGCGGATGTGGTTGTTGAATGGCGCGGTTTCAACAAGGCGTTGCCGCGGTGTCACCGTGCGTGCCAACCCCTTCCCCTGCCCCGTGGGGTGTACGTTGTGGCACCGCCGCAATGCCAAAATGCTGCGGGTGCCCACCGTGTGCAAAGCCCTTCCCTGGCCCCGTGGGGGTAGCGCATTGCCACCGCCCACGTGCGAACCACTTCCCTGACCCCGTTGGGCCAGCCTATGGTCGCCGGACCGCTGTAACCCTTAAGGGCATCCAACTTGGATGTTGAGAGGCAACAAAGAACTCAAGAAAAAGCCGGGGTCGGGTCAAAGGCTGCCCCGAAAAACAGGAACAACCACAACAGCAGCAGCAGCAGCAACAACAACATCAACATCAACATCAACATCAACAACAACAACAACAACAACAACCCAACAACAACAACAACAACAACAACAACAACAACAACCACAACAACCACAACAACCACAACAACCACAACAACCACAACAACCACAACAACAACAACAGCAGCAGCAGCAACAACAAGTCATTGACAAGGGGAAAGTATGTGCCGCGCTCAGGATTACACCTGTCTCTCCCTGAAATAAAAAACTGGGTGCGAGCCCCGAGGTGGGCACTTCAATTGAGAAGGTACGATGGTTACCGGAGGGGGTCAACAATACGCGTTCTCTAAAAATGTGGGTTCAGCAACAACAGCAACAGCAGCAGCAGCAACAACAACAGCACCAGCAACAGCAGCAACAGCAACAGCAACAGCAGCAGCAGCAACAACAACCCCTCCCTGGCGCGCGGAGCGCGCCAGGTGCGGCGCCGGAGGCGACGCCAGGGGGGCCCAGCGCGGATCCAAGAAATCCGCGCGGAGCGCCAAAAGTTTATGTTTATGGCGGTGTGTCTTCTTCGACTATCGGCGATCATGCGCGACTGGGGTCGGTGAGTCTGAGCCATCCCCACCGAATGTTGCCCCTGACCTTCCGCTCCCCGGCTCTCGGGTTCTTTCCTCGGGCCCCGGGCGGCCGCTCGGGACGATCCCGGGCACCCCTCCCTGGAAAGCTCTCGGCGAGACGCAGCCGCTGGAGGGCATCCCGAGGCTGCCGAACCGTCGATAACCAATGAAAACGCACGAACACCTCGAAACCCAAACCCCAAAACCCGGATCTCCGTCCGCTGAAGCCCACCCCCTGCAGTGCGCGCCATGCCGGCTGCCAGGGAGCTGAGCCCCACGGTGAGGCCGGCGCCGAAGTGCGCGTAGCCGGCGTAGGACTCGCCAGGGGACGCCCACGGGCCCCCCGGAGGGAGGAGGGAGGGGCACGGGACGATGGGAGGAATCTGAATATCGTTGATCCGATCCCCATCCCAAGCGGCGTGGCCTGGGCCCCAGTGGCCGACTTACCCCCCTAGATGGGGATATAGGCCGTCCCATTCGGGTTTCGAGCGGTGTATCCCCAGCTGGGCGGGTTATTTGGAGGGGGTCTCGAAGGGGACGGGGATGGGGATGGGGATTGAATACACGATAATGAGAATCAGGAAGCAGGAATTAGAACTGTTCCGAAGCAAGATCCAAACGCAACTCGGCACCTCACTTCAGACTATGGGCCGTGGGAGGACATCCTCGCAAGAATCAATCAATATACTCACGCCGTGTGCGAGAGATCATATCGAGACGACACTGCTGGGCAAGAGATCTGAGCTGATCTCTGCCACGTGAAACACACTTCCCAAACAGCCAACACTTGACGAACGAGGGGGTGGAAGAGGGGGGAGGGGGGAGGGGGGAGGGAGGAGAAAGATGGACGACGAGGGCGGAATCAGCGTTTCTCCCCAGAGAAGTAACATACAAAGCATATCAAGCGTTTAATTCATTCCCTACCTAGGCTCTGCCTAGAAGGGTTCTTATTCTCTTTGCTTAAAGGGGTCGGGCAGGGGAACGCGCCCCGGGCGGTTCCGCCCCGCGGTCCCCCAGTTACGTTCCCTTAGCTTAGCGTTGCGTATCTCATCTTAGCTTAGCGTATTTCATCTTAGCCTAGCTTAGCTTCATATTAGCTCAGGTTTGCCTTAGCTTACCTTAATCTTAGCTTCGCTGAGCTTTAGCACAGCAGAGCACAGCATAGCATAGCGTAGCATAGCATAGCGCAGCACAGCATACCATAGCATAGCCCAGCATAGCATAGCATAGCGCAGCATAGCATAGCATAGCACTGCATAGAGCAGCACAGCACAGCACAGCATAGCACAGCACAGCATAGCACAGCGCAGCATAGCATAGCATAGCATAGCAGAGCATAGCAGAGCATAGCAGCAAAGCAAAGGCAAAGCAACAGCAGCGACAGCAAAACAAAGCACAAGCAACGCAAAGCAAAGCAAAGCAACAGCAAAAGCAAAGCAAAGGAACGACAAAGCAAAAGCAATGTGCGACAGATGCCGAGTTAGCATGGGTGTATTTCCCTACCTAGGCTCTGCCTAGAGGGTTAGCTTAGCTTAGCTTAGTTTAGGTTAGCTTAGCATAGCGCAGCGCTGCATTATCATAGCATAGCATATCATAACATAGCCAAGCATAGCATAGCTTAGCATATCATAGCATAGCGCAGCATAGCATAACATAGCATAGCATAGCACAGCATAGCATCAGTATAACATAGCATAGCGCAGCTTAGCATATCATAGCATAGCATATCATAGCATAGCATAGCGCAGCATGGCATAGCATAGCTTAGCATAGCATGGCATATCATAGCATAGCATAGCGTAGCACATCGCAGCATAGCATGGCATAGCATAGCATAGCATAGCGCAGCATAGCATTGCATAGCATAGTATAGCATAGCATAGCAACTAATTGCGTCCCTAGGGGCTCCAGCTTCTAGGTAGGGTCGCACTGGGGTAATGTTGGCCTTTCGGGGGGGGGGGGGCATGGGAGGCGTTTGGGCGCAGATGGCTCCACGATGGCCCAACATGCATGTAGATGGCCTCCATGATGGCTGCAAGATGGAAGAACGCCCAAACGCGTCCCGAGAGGGCCAAAAGATGCGATGTTGTGGGCTGCGACGGAGAGGCTGCAAGAGGATCCCCCTTGTCCGACCGATATCTTCCAAGATGGCCCCAACAAGCCCCAAAGGGCAACCAAGAGGCAACACCGAAGCTCCAACAGGGCCCCAAGTGAGCAAGAGATGGTTTGAGAATGGTTATGAGATGGCCCAGGCATGATTCCAGTAGGCCTCCCAGATGCTTCCAGCGGAAGGTCTGCGAAGGCATGTACGGTTGACTCATGTCTCATGTCGTCGTCGGCCTCGCCTCCTGTCCTCTCCTCATCCTCCTCCTCCCCCTCCCACGTAGAGGTCCCCACACATTGAAAGGAGATATGTTCTGTCCCCCTCATCATGCTCCCGCAGTTTCGGCCTGTCCTCCTCCTCGTCCTCATCCTTCTGATTCGAAAAGGCTCAGACGTTCGCCTGGTGGACGTGTCTGGATGGGCTGGTGGAGAAGCGCGAAACGTCAACAATGAATCAATCGTGCCATGATTAACATAGTTTCGCCTCTCCCCCCCCTCATCCACCCCCCTTCCACGTATCGTAGTGATCATCAACATCACCAGAATCAGAATCCTCATCATTATCAGCATCATCACCATCAGCATCAACATCAGCATCATCAGCATCATCCTCATCATCATCAGCAGCATCAGAATCAGCATCAGCATCATCATCATCAGCGTCGTCATCGTCATCATCATCATCATCATCGGCATCACCAGCACCAACATCACCAACATCACTATCATCACCATCATCGCCGTCATCAGTATCACCATCATCATCTCAATCAGCATCATCATCATCATCATCATCATCATCATCATCATCATCATCATCATCATCATCATCATCATCGTCATCGTCATCACCATCATGATCAGCATTGCCATCATCCTAAACAAATGCCAGTACCATGACGTTGGGAATAATTCCAATCAACAGAAGCAGCAGCATAGTAATCGCCACCACCACCGTCGCCTTCGCGGTCACGGTCACCAGTATTATCATCGGCATCATCGTCATCAGCAGCATCATCAACAGCGTCAGCATCATCGTCATCATCAGCAGCATCATCATCATCAGCAGCAGCATCAGCATCATCATCATCATCATCATCGTCATCATCATCATCATCAGCGTCGTCAGTCTCATCAGAATCAGCAGAGTCTTCATCATACCAAGCAGCATAACCATCCACGTCACCATCAGCATCATCACCATCAACAGCATCAGCATCAGCATCATCATCATCAGCACCATCACCATCGCTCGCCCTCAGCAGCATCGTCATCAGCAGCAGCGCCCATCATCGTCGTCATCATCCCCATCGCCAGCAGCATCATGATCAGCATCAGCATAAGAATCGATATCATCACCATAATCAGCATCAACAACATCGCCAGCATCAACAGCATCCGTATCATCGTTCTCGAAATCACCATAGCCATCAGCATTAACGGCAAACGCCTCGTCAGTAGCCGCCACCTCCTCCCTCATGATAGTATTCAGCATCAGCGTCAACATAAGCACCAGCATCATCATCAGCATCATCAGCATCGTCGTCGTCGGCAGCAGCAGCATTATCGTCAGTATCAGCATAAGCAGCATCATCATCAGCAGTATCAGCATCATCAACAGCAGCATGATCAGCATCATCATCATCGTGATCAGCGACAGCATCGGCATAATCATCATCATCAGCATCAGCATCAGCATCAGCATCGGCATCGCCAACATCATCAGCAGCATCATCATCGTGATCGTACTCATCATCATCAGCATCAGCATCATCATCGTCTACGCTCATCATCATCATCATCATCATCATCATCATCATCATCAACAGCATCATAATCATCGTCACCATCGTCTTCATCCGTCGGCCTGATCCCGTCCTCTTCACACTCCTCCGTCCTCCGTCCTCTGTCCTCCTCCTCCTCCTCCTCCTCCTCCGCTACTTCCCCGTAATTGTACATGCCTCCTCCTACCCCTCCTCAAGATCCTGCGGCTCGCCGATCCCCATCTGCCTCCTCTTCCCTAGACAGCGGATGATGACCGCATGTCGGGTACCTAGTTAAGTCTGAAAGCTACGCGAGCATGGCAGTCATTCCCCGAGGCCGCTTCTTCTTCCCCATCACCACCATGTTCCTCGCTCACTCCTCGTCCTCCACCTCCTCCTCCTCCTCATCCTCCTCCTCCTCCTCCTCCTCCTCCCCCTCCTCCCCCTCATCCTAAATCAGTGGCTCTAACTCTTCGGTTTACGCAAGTGCGACATTGGCGAGCTGATGATGCTGCCTCTGCGGCTGCATGGGGATTTCATCTGTAAAGTCCTCTTGGGCACGTGTCACGGTTGGCCAACGGCTAATCCGCAGCGGTGCCTTTAACACCGACGGGCGATCATCGACAAAACCTCAAAAAGCCAACCGAGCTTCACGGCGCAAGTGTTACAATATTGTCTGGCAGTGACTTGCCAGAGCGGATTGTTGGACCATTCTCATCTCGACTCCTGCGAGTCGCGCGAGCAGCATGAACGAGCAAGCAAGACCGAGCGGGCAGCAGGGCAGCTACACCCTCGAATCTGCATCTCGGATCGAGCCCAACCTTGTTCAGACGAGGAGCCACAGGACGAGCAGAGCCAGGCAGCGCGCGCCCCGCCCGCGAGGCGCGCCGCACGCGCTGGGCATCGCGAGAACAAAGCTTCTGAGCATTGCGTTCGGCGTCCACGAAGACTAGGGGGAGGAGTAGGTGGAGGAGCAGGACTCGCCATCGCTCGGACGTCCGTTCCCAGTGCATGGTTCGGTTTCGTGCATTGCCTTGTTTCCTGATGATCCGGGATGCTCTCCGATGGCCCTCGCCGAAAAAAAGACACACGCCCGAGCGATGCCAAGACAAACAGCGAGAGGGGGATGTGGGGGGGGATGAGGGCATGCGACTGCCCGCCCCAGATGTACACTGGAGTCGGCGCAGTAACAGCACGCATGCGGCGCGAACACGCAAAAAGGTCACTCAGGGACACAGCCGTGCCAAACTTGTTCCCTCTCACTAGCTACTGGAGAAAAACTAATTCGGAGGGCGCCAATTGACCACCTCACAGATCCTTGCTGGACAGATCCTGCGCCCAGGACCGCTGCTTGTGCCTCCTTGGCCAAACCAGGAGGGCGTCTACACCGATCCTGGGCCTAGGATGGGCCTGGTCAGGATCGGAGAGGTGCTCAGTGACCTTCCCCGAAGACTGCAGTCGCGACTGACTGCCCCAGATGTACACTGGAGGCAGCGCAAGACGCCTACCGCGAAAAACAGGCGACGATGCCGAGGCCGCAAACTACCGCAGTGTATTGCAGAGGCAGTGCTGGCGATCAGCATCTCGAGCAGCTCTCATACTGCACAGCGGACCAGAGTGGGGACCTCTCAAATCAAGTGCGAGTAGATGGGGTCGGAGGATCTCGCGGCATTTGCGATGCATTGCACATGCATCAACGATGTTGGCGATGCATCCGCAAAGTCGTCGTGGAGAAAATCAGGCTCCACATCGAGCCGCATCGTCGATGTGGCGCGACCATCTGCTCGGACCGCTTTTCGGAGGCGTGGACCTTCACGTTGCCTCTCGGTTTTCGGGTCATCACTCAGCTCTCCGGCGGCCGGTCGGAACAATCCCGATCCCGGCCCCCCCAGAACGCCCTCGACGGGGTGCAGCTGATGGAGACCATCCCAAGTTTCGGAAGAACTACAAGAAACGTTAGAGCCCCCCCTGTGAGCCCAGTCCTCAGAATACTGTCTGATGGGCTTGTTTTCCACCACCACCAACTTAAGTTGGAGGGGGAACAGGGTCCTCCTCCTCCAAATCGTCCTCCTCCTCCTCCTCCTCGTCCTCCTCCTCCTCCTTCCCCCCTCCAACTTATGGTGGTGGTGGTGGTGGAAAACAGGCCCGTCACTGTCCAGTCCTTCGGAGCACTGCTCGGGAGAGCAGCCAGGCTCGGCCGACCTTGCAGCGCGGCCAACTGTCACCGGGCCGCCGGTCTGCTCGGCGCGTGCCGCGAGCCTGCGCGGCCGTGAGCTCCCACGGACCACTCCTGGGTCCCCAGGGCGCGCCCCGGCGCACGGGCTCCCCCCAGTCTCCCCTCGCGCTGCGACGACGACGACGACGACGACGACGACGACGACGACGACGAGGGGTACTCAGCAGGGGGGAACAACGGGTCCCCGGAGTCGACGATGTGAGAAATCAGAACGCCGTGGGAGATCTGGGGAGAACACGGGACGAGGATGAGGAGGGCTCAGGGAGAGCCTGACGCTACGAGCAAGAGGAGAGAGAGAGAGAGAGAGAGAAAAAAAAAAAAAAAGAGAGAGAGAGAGGGAGAGAGAGAGCTCCGAGAGAGAGCCTCTTTGAGATCCGCCGCCGCGCCTCTGGCATCCAGTGGAGCACCACGCTGAATCCTGGATGGTCTTTCATTTCAGGATACTTCTTGAACAGTGCTTGCACTTGCTAGGGGCCCTCACTGGTGTTGGTTGGTAAGACTCTGGATGGGCCCCCTGGGGCCTCCCAAACGCACTATTTGGGTCCATGCTGGCAAACATAGAGTGCAGTCATCGGGCTACCAGACAGAACGCTGAACAACCACGGGGCTCGCCTGGCCACGGCGAGCCTCGGCAACGAACAGGTTCCACAACCTCGATCCAAGGAAGGGTCCGAAAACCAGAGCCCCTCCTGAGTCCGAAGTGCTCCTGATTTCGACGTCCTGGCTGTAAAATATAAGCTGTAGAAGACGAATTGGGGACCCCAAAACCCTGTGTTGACAGACCGCGTGGTGACCTCGCCGTCACCGCACGGTTTTGGGACCTCGGAGGCCCTGGGCGGAAGCCTCGACAGATCACGCACCAGACAGACACACGAACAGGCTGACCGCCGACTTTACCTCGAGAGTTCGCGGCATCACGGAGTCGTCCCGTCGCGGTGCCCTCGCGGGGACCTCCTCGGGCGATGCTGGTATCCTCCGGGGGCGTTCTTGGGCCCCCTCGGGCCCTCCTGAGGCGTCTTGCAGTCGTGTTGCGTTCGTATTGGTGGGTCTCCAGGGGCCGTCAGGGGTGAGTATTAGGCCATCTTTCGAGTGAGGGATCGACTACAGAACCGATCTACCCCAGGATTGAAATGTTCGTAGGATCTGCCAAAGTCCGTCGAATGCTTGTAGATCTACCAACATTCGACGTATGTTTTCGTAGACACGACAACAAGTCCGCCGACCCTGTCGGCGTGTAGAAGAGGCAGTTCCGTTCAACTCGTCGTCGTCGTTGTCGTCGTCGTCGCGGTCGCTGTCGTCGTCGTCGTCGTCGTCGTCGTCGTCGTCGCCCTCGCCGCTCTCCTCTCCTTTCCCTAGTCCCGTTGAGGTTCAGTCAAAGGGAAGCCCCTTCCCTTTGATTCCTTCCCCGCCGGTGGGAGGGGATCCCGGGAGGGGACCCAGGAGGGGTCCTGGGGGCGGACCCGGAAGGGATCGCCACCCAGATACGACTCTCCCCCCGGGGGGGTCGCCATCCAAATACGACACACCCCTGGGTGGCGCGGGGGCCCAGAAAAGCCCCAAGAATGCAAAAGTGGCCCAAGAAGCCCCCAAGACTGTGCTCCAGGGCCCCGAATCGCCGAAGCATCGGTCCAAGTTGCTAAAGTAGCATCCTCACGGCTCAAAAGGTTTCCAAGAGGCCTCCAGAGGACTTCCAAGAGGGCCCCAAGTGGCAAAAATGATCGAGTTCCCTGAGGTTTTTGAAAGATTTCGGCATTCTCGCCTTGTCAGCTTCCCGACGCTCCAAGACAGGCCAGGAGGCCCCCAAGAAAGCCCCAAGATGGCCCAAGAGGCCTCTAAGAGGCCTCCAAAACAGCCGAAGAGGCTCCCAAGACGGCTCCAAGAGGGAGCACAGACGAGGGACCCGAACGGTCATTTCGAGGCCTCGGCCTGAGAAGCTTCCAGGAGGCCCCCGGAGGCCCCCAAGAAGCACCCCAAGAGGCCCCAAGAGGCCCCCAAGAGACCTCCAGGAAACCCCAAGAGACGCCCACGAGGCTCCCAAGCGACCCCCAAGAGCCTCCCAAGAGGCCCCCAGACTACCCCCACGAGGCACCCGAGAGCGCTCGTCGTCGTCGTCGTCGTCGTCGTCGTCGTCGTCGTCGTCGTCGTCGTCGTCGTCGTCGTCGTCGTCATCGTCGTCGTCGTCGTCGTCGTCGTCGTCGTCGTCGTCGTCGTCGTCGTCGTCGTCGTCGTCGTCGTCGTCGTCGTCATCGTCGACGTCGCCATTCAGGGTCGGCGGCACTGGCCGTAAGGCCTTCGCAATCAATCCTGGGGTAAATCAACTCTGTAGTCCATCCCCATACTCAAATCTTATGGGTGGGATTGGGCCGTCTTCTTGGGGCTGCCATTCGGACCATCCTGCAGGACATCACCATTGGGACCTCCTGGGGGGGTATTGTGGGCCACTTGGGCCCATCTTGGAAGCCTACGAGGCCCTGCGCGCCGTATGTGTGCAACAATGTCGCGGAGAATATGCCGAGATTCCTTGTCGCAACTAGCTCGCTGTTGCCTCCTGCTGCTTGATGAAGAATACTGCCCACAAACGGTGGGTATGTACGTATTGCTACGCCGTACTACTGCTTGCTTCTGCTACTTAGGGCTCCTCGACGGGTGACTTGTTTCCCTCCCAGGGTCTTTGACGGCACGTACGGCAGGGTCTCGGAGCGAGAGGCCGACAAAGAACACAGGTAACTGACAACGGACCAGCAATACATCAATGCTGGCCCCGGCATTTGGTCGTCAGGCAACATCCGAAAGCAAGCATAGGAAGGGGCGGGAAATTGAGAAAGGGGAGGCACCGTAGGGGGGCATGTGAGGGATAGGTGAGATTGGGCTCACACTTCAACAAACCAGGCGCTGTCCCAAACTGTTGAGGCAAATAGTTGCGCTAGATTGTTTGCATGGGTTCGATGGGCCTGCGGGAACGATCGCGATGATTGTGATGCGTGCAGCGGACACTGAGGGCGAACATGGCTGGATGGCCTACCTTCACAGAGGAGGGAGGGGGAGATACGCTTCAATTCGGCTCCCATTCAACCCCATTTGGAATCCTCAGGAGGCGGCGGTGGGTCGCTGTATGCGTCTTCGATGCAAATCGCTCCTGAGAGGGAGCGTCTCTCGAGCACTGCTCCAAAACCTCGTTGTTGTTGGAACTGCTCATCGCGCCCTCCGCTCGTCACCTTCCTCCTGCCCAGAGTCCAGAACCGAGAGAACCAGATGAAAGTGCGCTTTCGGAGGCAGGCGCGCATTTCTGAGGGACGGCGCTGGACAGCCCCCCGCCACGCCGGCGCACTAGCGCGCGGCCAGGAGTGAGGCGAGGGCTGGGAGCCGGCCCAAGACACCCGCGCAGATCTCCTACGTGTGCGCTCGTGTCGTCGTGCGGCTCTCGCTGCTCTTAGGCGAGCTCCAAACAATACGCCACCACCGGCCCTGGCCAGGCCCATCCTAGGCCCTGGACTGGTGCACAGGCCCTCCTGGACTAGGCCTGGTGGTGGTGGTGTATTATTGGCGTCACTCCGAGCTCTCCCTCCACTCTCACCTCCAACTGCCACCTCCCTGAGCCTTCCTTCAAGCACCCGTCGGCTCCACCACCTGTCTGTGGTGTCTCGAGTCGCGCTTGAGTTGGCGACGGCTACTTCTCCGCCCTTGCCCTCGGAGTCCCAACGCGTCACGGGAATGGAATGGAACGGAACGGAACGGAATGGAATGAAGTGGAATGGAGTACCCTGTGGGGAGCGCACAGCACTAAATAATCTCATAGCCAGGCTATCATATACAAAACGTGAGGGGAAGGGGGCGCTGTCAGCACGTCACGGGTAGAAGATGTCGACGCCCGAGCTGCTGGAGCCTGTCGTCTGCGGCATGACCTCGCTCGGGGGCGCTACCATCAGCTCGTCGATCCGGTCGAGCTCGTCAGCCTGGAGACCCTGCCCATCAGACAGCCGCCGGACCGAACAAGACCGACGCCGGCGCCCGCGCCCACCACACAAGGGACCACAACTCCGCCTCCGCCGCCCCCCGCCGCCGCCGTCGACGCAGCCGCTGGTGGGCGCTGGTGTTGGCGCTGCTGTTGGCGTGGTGGGCGCTGGAGTCGGAGCCGAGGTGGGTGGTGTTGGTGCTGCTGTTGGCGACAAAGTAGGCGCTGATGTTGGCGTTGTGGGCGCTGGTGTCGGCGCCAGTGTCGGTGCTGTTGGCGCTGGTGTTGGCGCCATCGTTGGCGCTGGCACTGGCCCAACAATGCAAGACCGCCGCCGCCGCCCGCCGCCACCGCAGAGGGGACCGCAATTCCGCCTCCGCCGCCCCCCGCCGCCGCCGTTATAGCATACGGGTAGGGTTGGCGCTGCCGTCGGCGCTGGTGTTGGCACTGCTGTTGGCGTGGTGGGCGCAGGCGTTGGCGCTGATGTTGGCGTTGTGGGCGCTGGAGTCGGCGCCAGTGTCGGTGGTGTTGGAGCTGTTGTCGGCGCTGGTGTTGGCGCTGGCGTCGGCGCCCCCGTGGCCGACATCACCTCGTCGATCCAGTCACGAACAAAATTGACCCGACTCCAGACTCCAGGGTACCCCGAGACGGCACACCCGTAGCCCCACGAAGTGGCGCCATGCAGAACATAAGTATCACCGCTGGAAGCACAGACGAGCGGCCCGCCGCTGTCCCCTTGACAGGCGTCGGTGGTTTCCCCTTCTTCGTTCGTGCCATGCGCACACAGCATGTCATCCGTGATCGCCCAACCGAAATCACTGTACGCAGCTGCGCAGTCTGCGTTGCTGTAGATTGTCACCTCCGCCTCCTGCATTGTGTCAGGGGAGGTACCTCCCGAGGAGATGGTGCCCCACCCGGTGATGAAGCACTCCTCACCGACAGCGACGTCCTCAGTTGGCAAGCATGCTACACCGATGCAATCGTTCAAGGGTGCGTCGTCTTCCAGTTCCACCAGGGCAAAGTCGTGCGACGTCTCGCTCGCGTCATAGAGGGGGTGCGAATGCACTGCTTTCACCGCCAGCGCCTCCTCGGCCGAGTCTGTGGAGTACTGACTGTGGCTGCCCGCCACGACGACAAACGAGCTCCCCATACAGTGGGCCGCTGTCAGGACCCAGTTCGGCGCGACGAGTGTCCCTGGGCGGCGCGGACCACCGGGGGGGGGGGAGCGGGGCGGGGCGGCCCTTTTGGAGTCCAGGGAACTTCCTGGGGAGGGTCCCAGCAGATTCTCGAGAGGCCTCCGAGGAGGACTCCCGGCGGGCAGCGCAGCCATCGTGCCGCCCTGGGGGGACGCTGGGCACAAGCAGGGGCCGTGCCTGGTCACGGCGAGCCCCGGCCACGGCCAGGCCCCCCGACCTGGACACGAGGAGCGGCCCGAAAGCCAGCGCCCCTGCCGAGCCCAAGTCGGTCCTTCTCTCAGCGTCCTGGTCGTGAGAGACGGGGCCCCGTCTTCCAAGGCCGCCCTGGTTCGGGGGCGCGCAAACATGAATTGGAGATCCCTGGACTTGGCGCGCGGTCGGCAACTCCATGGAGCGGGGGAGGTGCCCTTCCCAAAATGCGGCCGGTACCGCCTCGCTCGGCGGCGGAAATCCGCGATTTCTGATGGAAACGGGACCCGTCGCTAATCCACGCCCCTTTGATCCATGTTCCATGTTTGCGATCGCCTGACTTGTGTGTCTGGGGGGGGGGGGGGGGCAGCTCTTTCGAGACCCCCCGCGTCATCGCCGGTCGGCGCGGACACTCGGCGCGCCAACGACGATCGGCACCGACACTCGGCACCGACACTCGGCATCGACACTCGGCAACGACACTCGGCCGGGGCCGACACTCGGCACGCGCATCCACCAGAGCGCAATCTCCCCCCACGGCCAAGCCCTCAGAGACTGAGAGGCGACCTCTGCCCCCCTGACGCACACGAATTGGGCCGCCCCCTGGCCGCGCCCCCTTTGAGCGCCGCGCTCCTCCGCAAAAGTGCCCCCAGCTCGGGCCCGCCGACAGGGAGACCTGCCACTTCCACTCGCAGGAGTCCGCGTCCTGAAGGGGGGGTGGGAGGAGGAGGAGGAGGAGGAGGAGGAGGAGGAGGAGGAGGAGGAGGAGGAGGAGGAGGAGGAGGAGGAGGAGGAGGAGGAGGAGGGGAGAAAAGGAGGAGGAGGAGGAGGAGGAGGAGGAGGAGGAGGGGGAGGAGGAGGAGGAGGAGGGCACGAAGCTCGGCGGAGGAGGAGGAGGAGGAGGGGAGGAGGAGGAGGAGGGAGGAGGAGGAGGAGGAGGAGGAGGAGGAGGAGGAGGAGGCGCCCGCCACGCACCGCGGCGGGCCTGGCCGGAGCCCAGCCCGGGCCTGGGGGTCGGTCGGCGGGCGGCGCCCTCCCCCGGCGTGGCCGCGAGGGCGCGCACGCCGATGCCGGGCTCTGTCCCGGAGGGGCCCGGCCAGGACCCCACGAGCGACGACAGCGCCCACGTCCATTAGGAAGGCACCAACTATACACCAACACCGATCCTGGCCAGGATCACCCTGGGCCCAGGATCGGTGTATACGCCCTCCTGCCTTGGGCAAGAAGGCATATACACCGATCCTGGGCCCAGGGTGATCCTGGGCCAGGATTGGTGTTGGTGTATAGTTGGTGCCCTCCGATCCATACCCACGCGGGCACAGAGGCGCGAGCCCACTTGAGCAGGGGCCGGCCGTCCCGGCGTTCCAAGCATGTTCTCCCAGAGCAAGAACAGCGTTCTCGGAACAGATGCCCGATGTGTGAAGACGAGGCCGTCACAGGCGGCGGCGTTCGAAGAACATGCTGTGCAGAACAAGCAGGTTATGGCAGGCTCGTGTCGTGCCAACTTCGGCGTTGGTTTGTGACACCGCAGGGGATCTTTCAACTCTGAACGGTCGGCCGTTTCAGCAACGCCGGATCGTCCCACGTGGACCAATTCGTGGCCGCCGACGGCGTTCCACGTTGAGCGCTGGCGGCGGGGCCGCCGCCGGTCGGCGCGACGCGAAGCTACCGCAGGCCCACAGGCAAGCGAGGCCGCATCGCCACTGCTCGACCCCTGGATGCGCGAAAACCCGCACACGCGCTCCGCGCGGGGCACCCGCACACGACCGCCCCCCTCTGCCCGCGGGGGCCGCGGCGGGGAGAAGCCCAGGAAGCGAGTAGGGGGCCAGACGTGAACCCTACCCCTACCTCCCACGATTTCCGAGGGGAAGGGCGGGGCTCGCTTCGTTCGGGAGCTCCCGAGCAGAGTGAACCCCACCCTCCCCCTCAGAAATCGTGGGGGGTGGGGGTAGGGTTCGCATCTGGCCCCCTAGCGAGGCAGTGAGCGGAGCGGCTGCCTCTGCCGCCGCCGAAGATCGGCGTGCTCGGCGCCCTCCGACTCCTGCCCGCGTGAGCGAGTTGACGGGGGCGGCACACGGGGTGGGAAGAGAGGTGCCCTTGTCGGGCCCGGATGGCCCCACTGCCGGGCCCGGAGGGCCCCTCCAGGGGCCCGAAAGAGCCTCTTTTCGGCAGCCCTCGCTGCCCCCAGAATTGATCGCCCCCCCATGACGCGCCCCCCATCGGTCGTATGCTTGGCGCCCTCCGACTCCTGGCCCCCCACGATGCGCCCGCTGGCTGCCTCACGAGTGGAGCCGCCCTTCGTGCCGCACTCGGTGGCCGCGGCCGCGGCCATGAACAGAGCGACTGCCGCGGGCACGAGGCGGGCCATCGCGGGCGGTGTCACCGACTGAACGAGCAAGAAAACGGCTCAACACAGAAACTGCCCGAAGCCCGCTCGGACTTCCCTGGTCGGCCATGGGCCCTCCTCACCACGCCCCTGCCAGCACCTCCGTGGCCGCCCCCAGCGCACTCCGCACGCCGGGGAAGGGCGTGGCGAGGAGGCCTCTGCGCCAACCTAAGAAGTCAGCGCGGACCTCCGAGAATGTGTGTTTAGCCTTTGTAGGCTCTCACAAGGGCGGAGGCCCGCGGGCAGGAGTTTTGAGCGGCTCAGCAACGGCAGGAGTTTTGAGCCCGAAGAGCTTAAGCCAAATGGCTGGGGGCGGGAACTACGCGTGCACGGCGAGCTGGTGCGGTAACGCGGCCATCCCATCATACACTGGAAATGCGCCAGCGTGCCTGGAGCACGGAGTGGAGCGCGCTGTAAGGCACAGGCGCAAACACACACACACACAGTGCTCGAGGGCTTGTGGTAATCAGACGCCCGCCGTGCACAAATTATTGGGTGCCCACGCATACCCCACGCTGATTATGAGCGCGCAAACGCGTGTGTGCGTGTGTGGGTGCGTGCATGTGTGAGTTGTGTGTGTGTGTCCGTGCATTTGTGTGTGCGTTGTGCGTTGTTGTGTGTTGTGTGTTGTGCATCATGTGTTGTGGTGTGCATAGTGTGTTGTGTGTTGTGTGTTGTGTGTTGTGTGGCGTGTAATGTGTGTTGCGTGTTGTGTTGTGTGTTGTGTGTTGTGCGATGTGTGCTGTGTGTTGTGCTGTGTGTTGTGGTTTGTGTCGTGTGTGTTATGCATTGTGTTGTGTGGTGTGTGTGTTGTGTGATGTGCAGTGTGGTGTGTGGTGCGTGTTGTGTGTAGTGTGTTATGTGCTTGTGTGGATGAAAACGTTGGTGTGTGGGTGAAACTGTATGTGTGCACATGTAGATATATGGACACATATATATATATAGATATATATGTGTGTGTATAGATGCGTGTGTGTATCTGTCTGCGTGTTTGTGTGTTTTCTGTGTAAGCGTGTGTGCCTGTGTGTATGTGTATGTGTTTGTGCGTGTTTGTGTGTGTGCGTGTATGTGTGTGCGTGACTGCGTGTGTTTGTGAATTTGTGTCAGTGTGTGCGTGTGCGCGTGCGCGTGCTTGTGTGTGCGCGCGCGTGTGTGTGTGTGTTCGCGTGTGTGCCTGCGTGTGTGTGTGTGTGTTGCGTTTGTGTGTGTATTTGCGTGTATGGTTGTTCCCCATCTAGGCTTACCTAAGGGTTTTTGTTGGTCAAATGTTGACGCCTCGGATTCTAACGCTCCCCGTTGCTCGGAGGTCCCACGGGTTTCTCGGGTACCTCGCCCTCGGTGCCTCCGACTATTCCGTGGCATGCCCGTTGCTCGGAGGTGCCCCAGGTTCCTCGGGTTCCCCAGGCTCCCCGCCCCAAGCGCCCCTTTATGATTTCATCGCCCGTTCTTCGGAGGTCCCTCGGGTTCCCGTGGTTCATCGGGTTCCACTTTTTGTTCCCCACATCCTAAGTGGGGTTCTTGTTTTCTCTGCACACCCTCCGCGCAGGATCTCTCCTCCTCCTCCTCCCTCTCCTCTGCTCCTCGTTGCTTCCTCATCCGCATCATCATCACCATCACCATCACTCCCCACTCATCATCATCATCATCATCATCATCATCATCATCATCATCATCATCATCATCATCATCATCATCATCATCATCATCATCATCATCACCATCAGCATCACCATCACCATCCCACGATCACTCACCATCATCGGCATCGAACGATCATCATCATCATCATCATCATCATCATCATCATCATCATCATCATCATCATCATCATCATCATCACTACTCGCTGACTTGAGGCCTGAATATGGAGGAAGTCTCGAGCGGGAGCCTCGTCTGTGAGTGAATTGCGAGGAAGTCTCAGGCGGGAGCCCCCTCCCTATGGGGCCCGCACTTCATGTTCGAATCCGAGCGGGTCATCCGCAACGTGCAACTGTCGTCACTTTTGGGCTCTTGAGACCTGAATATGGAGGAAGTCTCGAGCGGGAGCCTCGTCTGTGAGTGAATTGCGAGGAAGTCTCAGGCGGGAGCCCCCTCCCTATGGGGCCCGCACTTCATGTTCGAATCCGAGCGGGTCATCCGCAACGTGTAACCGTCGTCACGTTTGGGCTCTTGAGGCCTGAATATGGAGGAAGTATCACGCGGGAGCCTCGTCTGTGAGTGAATTGTGAGGAAGTCTCAGGCGGGAGCCCCCTCCCTATGGGGCCCGCACTTCATGTTCGAATCCGAGCGGGTCATCCGCAACATGCAACTGTCGTCACGTTTGGGCTCTTGAGACCTGAATATGGAGGAAATCTCGAGCGGGAGCCTCGTCTGTGAGTGATTTGCGAGGAAGTCTCAGGCGGGAGCCTCCTCCCTATGGGGCCCGCACTTCATGTTCGAATCCGAGCGGGTCATCCGCAACGTGTAACTGTCGTCACTTTTGGGCTCTTGAGGCCTGAATATGGAGGAAGTATCAGGCGGGAGCCTCGTCTGTGAGTGAAGTGTGAGGATGTCTCAGGCGGGAGCCCCCTCGCTATGGGGCCCGCACTTCATGTTCGAATCCGAGCAGGTCATCCGCAACGTGTAACCGTCGTCACTTCTGGGCTCTTGAGACCTGAATATGGAGGAAGTATCACGCGGGAGCCTCGCCTATGAGTGAATTGTGAGGAAGTCTCAGGCGGGAGCCCCCTCCCTATGGGGCCCGCACTTCATGTTCGAATCCGAGCGGGTCATCCGCAACGTGCAACTGTTGTTCACTTTTGGGCTCTTGAGACCTGAATATGGAGGAAGTCTCGAGCGGGAGCCTCGTCTGTGAGTGAATTGCGAGGAAGTCTCAGGCGGGAGCCCCCTCCCTATGGGGCCCGCACTTCATGTTCAAATCCGAGCGGGTTATCCGCAACGTGTAACTGTCGTCACTTTTGGGCTCTTGAGGCCTGAATATGGAGGAAGTATCAGGCGGGAGCCTCGTCTGTGAGTGAATTGTGAGGAAGTCTCAGGCGGGAGCCCCCTCCCTATGGGGCCCGCACTTCATGTTCGAATCCGAGCGGGTCATCCGCAACGTGCAACTGTCGTGAGTAAGCTAAACAGATTCTCATGCGGGGTCCTACCGTCGGAGTAATTCGTTTTCCCCGGGGCCCCGGGTTTCCAACCCATGCCAAGCAATGCCAGGCAATGCCATGCAACGCAATGCCAAACCATGCCAAGCAAAGCCCAGAAATGCCAAGCAAGGCCAATCCATGCCAAACAACACCCAGAAATGCCAAGCAATGCCAAGCAATGCCAAGCAATGCCAAGCAATGGCCAACCCATTCCAAGCAATGCCAGGCAATGCCCAGAAATGCCAAACCGTGCCAAGCAATGCCAAGCAATGCCAAGCGATGCCAGCCTGTCGTCACGGCTACAACGGCAAGTGGTCGTCATTGTTTCCACGGCACCCAATTTTTTCCGACGTGGATCATGCGCGACCAGTGCGCCGCCGCACATCATGATCTGATGATGCCAGGCGCGCCCAGCAGCGCACGGCCTCGGCATCCCTTCGTTACGAAACCACTGGGCACTCGAGTTCAGTCTTTTTCCTCCGCAAAGTTTTTTCTGGAATTGCTTCGTTGCGTCTTGCGATTTCATGTGCATGTGATGGCTCGTGCATGGCTACCCTTTCTCCTGCTTCGCGGCGGTGGCTGTTTTCCACAATCCCGCACTGTTCCGTCGCTCTGGCCGCCGCGCGCCTTCGATGTCGTCTGCGCGGCCCGCGCGCCTTGCGATGGGCAGAAGTCTTGGCCGAACAGAAGCGATTCGCACGCGCGTGCACACTGGGGGCACACAAGCCATCATCATCACCCATCCTCCCCTACCCTTTCCCTGCTCATCTTGCTCGTCGTCCCCCTTGGTATCCGTGCATGATTATCCTTGCCCCCCGTTTCCTCCTCTTCCTGTCCTCTCCAGCGCTTCGCTTCTGCTTTCCCCCCCTTGCCGGGCCTGGGGTTTGCTAACGGGCGCTCAGGGCGGTGCGAGGCCGCGAATCCGAATCGGTGCTTTTGGGCCAGGCCCGCACTGACGTGCCTCGGCCGAAAGTGCCTCAATCGTGCTCGGGATGCATGCCGAAACGTGTCGTTGCCCCTCCTTTCCCCCTCGCCACCCTCGTCGCAGACTGGGCTGGACCCCCTGCATGAGCACCTTTTGCGGCTTGAACTGGCACGGCTACGGATTGCAGGCTGCCTGGCCAAGGTGGTGCACACAGGGGATGGTGCACACTGGGGACCGCGTACAGTGCAGACTGGGGACCCTGGCATGATGCAGCACACTGGCGGCGCACACCGGGGACACAGCTCCGGGCGCTTGCGGTGCACACTGGGAACTGCATGGTACAAATCAATCGCCAAACCCCAGCGTGCACCACCATCGACGCCCCCAGCGTGAACCCCTTCGGCTCTCGGCACTGGGAAATTTTTGAGGTCGAAATTGCAGAGCCGATCCGGGCGCCACCCACCAGGTGCACCGCGAGGGGGGCCTCCTGTGACGTTCCCCGGGGTGGCCCAGGCAGCGGTAGGGGGCAAGGGGAAGAGAGAAAAGAGAAGGAGGAGCGCGAGGGGAGGGGCAAGGAGGGGAGGCGAGGGCGGAGAGGGACAGGGGAGGGAAGGCATTGCGGGGGGGGGGGGGGCAACAGGGCCGGGAAAGGAGGAAACAACACGAGAGGGCAAGGAGGGAGGACAAAGGAAGGAAAAGGGACGGATGAGGAGGAGGGGAGGGGCGGCAACAGGTTTCGGCACCCAAGACCCTCCCGAACAGGACTGGGGCACACCCTCGACCGAGGCATGTCCGCGCGGGCCTGGCCCTCCCCCAGAGGCCCCGCTTGCGGCCACCCAAAACACAGATTCGGATTCGCGGCCCCGCCACGCCTCGAGCGCCTGCTAGCAAGCCCCCAGGCCGGCAAGGGGGAGAAAGCAGAAACGAGGCGCAGGAGAGGAGAGGAAAAGGAGGAAACGGGGGCAAAGAGAATTATGCACGGATGTCAAGAGGGACGAAGAGCAAGATAAGAAGGGAAAAGGGTCGGAGAGGATGAGTAAAGATGACTTGTGTGTCCCCAGTGCGCACGCGCGTGCGAATGGTCTCTGTTCCAAGACTTCTGACCACCGCAACGCGCGCGGGCCGCGCAGACGACATCGAAGGCACGCGGCCAGCCCGACGGAACACGGCGCAGCTGTCGAGAACAGCCACCACCGCGAAGCAAGAGAAAGGGCAACCATGTACAAGCCAGCATCTGCACATGAAAACACAAGACAACATAAACAAAAACTGATGATATCCCGGGGAAGCAGAATATTGAAACAGAGTTCCCAGTGAGCCTGCCGATGGCTTCGTAACGACGACCTATGCCAAGCAATGCCGTCCCATGCAGAGCAACGCCACGCAACGCCAAGCAATGCCAAACAGCGCCTAGCAACGCAACGCAAGGCCAAGCATTGCCAAGCAATGCCGCGCAATGCCAAGCTATGACAAGCAGCGCCAAGCAACGCCAAGCAATGCCAAGCCATGTCGCAAGTGCAAGCGATGCTACAATGTGCTCTCCTTTCGGTAGACTCCCAACGGGGCCCCTACAGACTTGCAACAAGCGTCAAGAACCTGCCCAAAAAGCAGTCCAGGAGCGTTCACAAGTGCCGCGAAGAAGCCCCCCTTACGCCGGAAAGCCCGGAAAGCCGGGTGGGGTGAGCTGTTCTTCTCACCACCGCGCCCTCTCACACACTGGCTTCCGCACGCCGCCCAGAGCGCGACGTTCGGCTCATGCCCCCAAAACGCTCCAGGAGCGCGCCAAAACGGCACCGGAACGCCCCCGAAACAATCCAAGCGGCCTCAAGTCGCCGAACAATCGTTCCAAATCGCCCAAGATGACCTCAAAATTGCCGTCGAGGCCGCCAAGAAGCCCCAAGAGAGCCTCAAGAGGCCCTCCAAGACGGCCATTACAATCAAAAATCGTCCCATTCCCAGAGGAACATGTACACTTCCCGCATGAACGGCGTTTCGAGTTTCACAGCGCCTCAGACTACGCAAATAGCCCCCAACATCGCCCCGAGACAGCCCAACAATCCGCTAAAATCGGCCCAAGACGGCCCAAGATAACCCCAGGACGGCACAAGAGAGCACCAAGACCGCCCAAGAGGCGCCCAAAGGGGGATTCTGCCCCTAGGAGCACCTCAGAAGCCACCAACATCCCGCCAATAAGTCCCTCAAGACGCCCCAAGAACCACCCAAGAAGCCCAACAAGAAGCCCCAACGACCCCCAAACGGCCCTTACGGGGCCTCAAGAGGCTTCAACACTGCCTCCAAGAGGTTCCCGAGACGCCTGGCAAAAAAAACCCAAAGCGCCGCATTGACACCAGGCCCTCGGGCAAACGGCAGACATGAGACTGTATGGGCCGGCGGAATGAGCGAAGCGATTAAATAATAGTTTCCTCAACTGGGGTCGCGCCAGGCTGATGTTTGTGGTCATGATTGTGGTCGTGTTTGTGTTTGCGCGTTGAACACGCGCGCGCAGTTATGTGCATGTGTGCTGCGAGCTCCGTGGCCCCACTGGCCCAAGGTTCAGGCCCAAGCCTGGCTCGAGCCGCTCTGGCTCGAGGGAGCCAAACCGGACTGCCGCGCCATAGGCGCGCGGCCCCCAACTCGCCAGAGGTTCCTGCGGAGCCAAGAGGGGCCTCCCCCTCCCGGCCCCCTGCGCCGCGGCCGATGGAGACTGCCGCGGCGCGGCTGCGGCGGGAGCGCCGATGCACGGCCGCCCGCGCCCCGGGGACGGCTGCCGATGGCGCTCACGGCGCTGCGGCCGCCGCCGCCCCCGCCGGCGCCGCGGCCGCCGCGGGCGCCCCCCGCGGCCGGCCGCCCGCCAGCGCGGCCGGCATCTCTGCGGGCGCCGCGGCGCCGCCGCCTGGGCCGGCGCTGCCTTCCGCCGCCGGCGCCGCTGGCGGACCGCCGGCTGCAGGCGCTGCCGCCGCAGTCGCCGAGGCCGTTGCCGTGGCCGGCCGCGGCTGCGCCGCGGCGACCGCCGCCGCCGCGGCGCGCGCCGCCGCGCCGTCGCCTGCCGCCGCCGCCGCGGCTGGCCAGCGGCCGCGGCCGCCGCGGCGTTCGGCGCCGCCGCGGCGCCCGCCGGCCATCAGGGCGAAAACGAAGCACGTCCGAGAGCGAGCTGGGACCCTGCCAGGCTCACGGCGGATGGTAGCACGGAAATCTTGCCAGGAGACGCCAGACAGAGACCAAGCCCGTTTGCGCGAGCACGCTGGGGGAGATCGGCCACATCACGCCCGAAACCACTGGCATGCCGCCCAGCTACTTGTCACCTTCTGCGGGCCTGAGGTCCGCGGACATCCAGATGGGGCCCCAGCCGATATCCCACAGGTTCCCCCGGAAGGGCCGGGCGCAGGTCGGGGCGATCGGCATGCTCAGCGAGCCGCCCCAGACCCAATCCACTGACCCCGCTGCCACTGCAGGCGACGTTGTCATCCAAGCGCCGACGTCCAGTGACGCCGAAGAGAAGCAGGAGTCGGCGGTGGAGAGTGCCAAAGGTCGCCTGGCCACAATGGCTACCATCGGGACGGCATTCTTGGGCGGCTCGACCGGCTCCGTGCGGAACGACTGGACCCTCTACAGTGGATTCCCGCTGCGCTCCTTCGACAGCGAGCTGGGCACACAGGACACCGCGGGCGTCTGGAACCCTGCCGGGTCCACGGCGGAAGGTAACACGGACGACTTCGCCAGGAGGCGCGAGACGGGGCGCAAACACGGCCGGCCAGAGATGTGCTCTTGGAAACCGGCCAGTCAGAGATGTGCTTTCCGTACTTGTCCCAGCATTATCTCCAATAGCAAATGGTTAGGTCGATAACCTCCTGCAGCAACTGCTCCGCAACATGTTCAACACTTGCGGCATCACGAGTGTTATGAAGAAATTGGGCGGAGAAGATGAGTGTGTACTTGTTGGGGCCGACCTTCATGACCATCCCGCCCCAATACTGACCGTACCGCTCGTCCTCCTCCTCCTCCTCCTCCTCCTCCTCCTCCTCCTCCTCCTCCTCTTCCTCCTCCCCCTCCTCCTCCTCGTCCTCCTCCTCCTCCTCCTCCTCCGCCTCCTCCGCCTCCTCCCCCTCCCCCTCTGATCATGATGACTATTCTAAGACCTATTCTAAAAAATGCTAGAATCGGTCGGACGAGCGGCGGAGGAGAGGAGAGGAGAGATTAGATCTCCTCGCGCCTGTGCGAGAGTCCAGACAGCTAGATGCTTCTGCTGCCGCTTACGTTCAAGCTCGGGCGTGTCGAGAGCCCACACGGCGCTCACAGCTCTCGACTCGGGCCGTCTCGCCGAGCAACGCTCAGGAGAGAAAGGTGCATACACTCTCCGCTGACTGTACCCTCCATATCACCGCCCACTGGCCGGGATACTTTGTCGACGGTGTGGCTGCGGATTCCTTCGTGGTGTGTCTCGTGGAGCACATCGCGTGTTCACGTTTCCTGCATTCTTCATATTACGTCTCCTACAATAACCCATTGGCGTGGCAGCCAGCATCTCGGTCAGCATGGAAAGGATCCTTGCGGTTACGGACATCTTCAACATCATTGGCAGCTACACTGTTGGTGACGACACTTACAGAATACGTGTCACATCATGGTTCAGATAAATATGGCAACGTCTCTATCAAAATCGCATGTTGACGCTAAGCCTACAGTGGGAGCTCTCATCAAGACTCCCACACCAGAGCCAGAAGATGGTTTAGACGAAGACGGTCTTCCAGCCCCTCTTCCGCGAACTCCTCCGTCGAGTCCTTCACCAGGCGACTGGCGGCATATGATGGGCCGTCGCCGCTGCACAAACTTCGACGAGGACTCCGACAGGAACCCCGACTCCCCATTTTCAGACCCCCTCATGGAGATGGAGCGCCAGGACGACTGTTGGGGCTGCTAAATGATTGAGGTTGCTGCAGTTGCCGGTACCTCAGGTTCCTCCTACTCCTTCTACTATGCCATTCCTGTTGTGCTACTGGAGACGGTGACAAAGGTATTCACCCTGTAAGTTTCGAGTTCCCTCGCCCAACGCAGTTTGCAGCTGGCATCACCTCAGCAGAAGTCTTCATAAAACGTTCTTTATCTCATGAACCTCAGAGGCTCCCAGAACATCGGTTTCAAGACGTGGTTCAAGTCTCGTGGTCACTACTTTCAGTACCGACAGCGTTGTCAACATTATCCTACATGCCCCATGTCCTGGGTCGTTTCCTCTTCCGTGATGGGCAACAACCAATGATCAAGAGCCAATACCTGTTCTCGGCAATTCCAAACATCATCACGGTCTCAGGTATCATACGTATTAATCGTGCTCTCCAGTTGTGTCCTGTTCCAACGTGGGCGGCAAGAGTTTGTCGGCTGCTACCGTCGGAGTGGCTCTACCTATGCAAGCAACTACATTCGGACAGCCGCGTAGCACAGTGGGCGAGAACAGCGTCCCACTCCTTCATTACACGCGGTACGATTGAACTACATCCAGCGCCTACGTTCTCTTCAACTCAGTTAGCATGTATGTTAGAAAAGAACATCAAGCGGGCAAGGATCTCAGGAGTTGCAGGCCGTCTCTCAGAACAGCCCAGGTGCATCCTTTGCCCAGCATATGGCGACGGACTTCGACCTAGGTATGCTGTTCGTCGCAGGAGTCTTGGCGACCCCGCGTTCTTCCCCCTACTGTGTTTTGTCCGACGTCGTCGGCAGCGCACCACTACGAGGCGTTGATGACCCGACGCTTCCAACCCATATGCAACCAAGCAGATACATCACAAGATGCCAAACACAAGGTCCGCCAAGGAGATCACCTGCTCCAGGGCTTTCGGCATCGACGTATTCCCCGCAGACGCCCCCCCCCCCGATGGCGACGCGCGCGTGTCCCTCATGTTCGCGTATCCCCATGGCTTCAATCGGTTCATGCAGATGTTCGCCCCAGTCCAGCGTTCGCCACTACAAACAACCGTGCTTGCAGACCTCCTGCCAGGTGCTCCATCTGACACTGCTCCTTTCTCTACCCTCTATGTGGCACAGCAGAGGCAACACTTTGCAAACACGGGTGGAGTTGGACCCTTATGGCTAAGGGAACGCCGTCGAATTGGCTCGTTCCTGGCATGGCCTGTTCGTCCACACACACCCCTACGCGTACCACGGTGGCCGATACAGTAGATTGTATCGTTCCTAGTTTGGGCCGCGATGTTGGCCCCTGACCTACTCCAGTCTCACAATGGAGTTGTTCATGCGTTCAAGATCATCGATATCATTATTCGACGTCTACGGCTTCCTTGCATACGTATCCCTGTTCTCAAACTCCCCTACGAGATGAAGCCTGGAAAACATCTTCGTTGGTTTCGTGCTGAAGTGAGGCGTCTTGTTTTTTCAATCAGATTGGAAGACTCTCGGACATGGATCCGCACCCGGGCGAGGTACACCTTCGGACGCCAGTCAACGTGGAAGGACAAGATCAATGCCCCCTCAATTTGCCACACGCACCAGGTAAAAGATATACCTAGGCCGACGAGCTGTACGTGCCCACCCCCACCATATGGTCGTTGTTGCTTACCTGGACTGTGGAGAAATCCACGGTGGTCTGTACCGAAGCCGTTGGCGGTCGAGTGCGTTTCCATTCTCAACAGTTGGGGCCAACGCGTCGGGATTCATCAGACACAACTCCGACGGGCACTCACGCGATTCCGTGGCGGGCCAGGTTTCAGCGGTCAACGTCGACACCATGGGTGGCGAGCTCTTCTTCTCAGATGGCCTGGACTACTTCAGAGATGCGACCTACTTCTTCGCAGGTACGGTGGCCCCCCTCACAGGCGCAGTCTCCTTCTTCGCAGGCACGGTCGTCTTCTTCTAAGGCGCGATCTTCTACTTCACAGGTGTCGTCCACTTCAAAGACGTGGCCTACACCCCCAAGGCGCACGACGTCGACACCTCCAGCACCCCCTACACGCTCGTCTTCTGATTCGCGTGCCAGCTCCTCGGGCCTAGAGCGGGTGAGCCCCCGCCCGCTTGGGGCGAAATAAAGCAAGAGAAGCGGATGAGTGCGTCATTATTGGAGACGACAAAGTTGCAGATCGCATCTGGTCAGCGAGTGGTCCAGATATGGCTCGTTACATTCTCCAATCCATTTCAGAGGATCCAGCATGGCGGCGGCTGCCAGACTTGTCAGAAGCGGATGCGTGCACATGGGCCTGGGCAAGAGCAGTGTCTGCACTTCCTGTCTGGCTTCGTGGACCGCCCCAGCTCCCACGCCCTAAATCACCTTCCCGACCTCCCATTGTCTTCCCGCTCGCGAAGCCGAAGTGTTTCTCAGTTACATGTGATAGGCTGCGCAGGAAAGCGGCTCACAGCTGTTCCAGGAGAGTCATCGACACTTCAGGGTATCCTGGTATGTTTGGTTTTCGGATTCTTGGAAGGGCCGCTCGGAGCTTCCTGAAGTGGTCAGAAGCAGGTGACGAGTGTTTTGACATCAGATTCGCAGCTGATGATGTTCGGTCCCTTCGTGTCAGTCTTCTCGCAGCTCCCCTCCCACATTGTCGTCGATGCGAGTGTGACGTTACGGAGGTCAGCGTTGTCTCATGTGATGCAGACCAGGCTTACGAGCAGCGCAGCGCAACAGCTATCACATCTGCATGGTGTTTCGCAAAGCATTATATTCAAACAGCGGCACCGGCCGAAGCTTGTCTCGCTCGAAGAGGAAAGCGCTCAAAGATCGACGCGTCGGTCAAATCCCTCACTATGTCAGATACTGCTGTGCCATCGGGCCACTATCGCGTAACCATGGCGGACGTATTTCTAGCTCTATCGGTCTACTGCTGGGCGTCCCTGGTTAGCGTCTTCGGAATCATTTTCGAGCTCCAAGGTCTTCCAATCGGCTGTGTACTGCCTGGCGTTGCAATCAGCGTTCTATTGTGTTCTCAGGAGTTTCGGGCGACGCATGAACGAACCCGTTTTGTTCGAGAAAGTTTTCACCACTCCAACCTCTTCAATCATAGGATGTTAAAGTACGTCGGTATGTTGACGGCATCCTAGATTTAAGTACTTATTACTGCAGAGCGTGTACGGCACACTTTGTACACACCACGTACGATGTAAAACTGTCGACGGCTTCGCCTCTTTCATATTCTCCGGCTACCGGGCTGTACTTAGAAGTTGTTGCGGTTGGCTCGGCGGTCATCATTATTCCAAAAAACGGCCATCGGGCGTGGCTCTATGATCAGACGCAACCTCGTATGCGGGCTACGGTTCTACCATATGTTGGTGCTCATCCTCGTGGCTTTGCTGGCCTGTACAGCCTCCTAGCAAATCGAATATCACGGGCTCGATCTATGAGGCTTTCGGTGTTTCTGGCTTCCTACTGGTTGCTTGAGCTTTTAATCGAGATGTTCCTCCTCGGGTATCCGTTACCCCTTCTACGTGCTCTTATTCACCGATGCCCGTGGAGTCTGGAGGTTCAAGAAACTCGCTGCGTCCTCAGGTCTTGGCTTCGACTACTGAAACCCCCCACCTCACACCAGTCTATGGGGCCTTCGCGCAGGGACGACCACTCTGGCAAGGGTGGCAGAGGCCATGGTGGTGGAGAAGGTTACTCCCGAGACAATCGTGGCGGACGTGACGACCGCCGTGGTTGGGACTACCGTGATGATCGACGTGGCTGGGACTCCAGTCGCGGAAGTGGTCGTGACAGTCGGGACGATAGTGATGATCGTCGTGATCGGCGGCATCATGGCCACACGTCAGACTCGAGCGACGAGACGAGGAGATCCAAGGAGGTTGAGCAGTCCAGGCGCTTCCTGGCCAAGAGGGACCCCGAGTACGCGAACTTCTTGGCAGAGACGCATTAGGCGAAGAACGAGGAGCAGCTGCGGGCACAGGGCAAGATCCTGGCAAAGGCCATGAAGTCCAGCTTCGAGGAGCACATGGCGAAGATCTGCGGCCAGGGCTTCACCCCGCAGTCAGTGGGAACCCCTCCACGTGCTGTACCAAGCGGCCCGGTAACTCCGAGTCCACTTCCACCATCGCCGCCAGGTGCTGTGCCTGCTACGGTTCCGAGTGGCCTCTCGACGGTCGCCAAGGCGTGGCTCAAGAGCCTCGTGGGCACGGCGGTCATCCCAGAGGACCTGTCCAAGCAGAGCATCACTACCTTCCTGGCCGACTGCATCTCCAAGGATTCCGAGACGAAGGAGCAGGTCAGGTTGATGATAGAGTCAGTGGACATTGGCAAGTCTGTTCCAAGGCATTTCAAGCAGCGTGCGAGCCGTGCAGCAGACATGCTGTTTGGTGCTGAGTGACATCAGACTAGTATCAAAGTGGAGTTTCGTGCGGAGAGGCCTCCAGCCGCGGGGTCTAAAAAATGTACATGGTGGAATGCCTTCCAAGAATGGTGTGGCTTCTTAGTCTTGTGCTATCCTACGTGGTCCTCATCATCTACCTCGCCCTCGACCTTTTCCCAGTCTCCTTGCAGTGGTCAATACCAGTACTTGAATGAAAGGTGGGTGTATCAAAACTTCCAGCATGTTGGCGGTGACACGCCCTACTAATCTGGGTCGGCTTCTTCACGTTCGTTTTCGCGGTTCGCAGAACTGGGCGTGATAATCCCAAGATTAATAGTGGCGCATCATGTGGTCTGGTTGTCTGCATTCTATGCTATGAGACTCTGATGCACTCGACAGTGTTGCACATTGGTGATGATTGGGGTTCTGATCCAGACGTGACCTACACAGAGTTCAAGGCTACGAGTCCATCTTTCTCGACAGGTTCAACTTCGACTGATACCTCGGCATCCACGTTTGCAGCTCTCTCGGATATTGCAGTAGCATGGTGGACCTTGCATGATTCTCGCCGCTCAGAGACGAGGTACCTGCAGATGATCATCGACACCCTCGGCTTCCCCACCAAGGTCCACAGCCAGGAGGACGAGGCAGCCCTCGCTGCCTCTGCTAGCCGTGCTGCTGCAGCCGCACTATCGTGGGCGACTCGATGAGTCGGGAGATAGAGTGGAGTGAGATTGCCCGCGTGTGATGTGTGGTGAGCTGTTAGCCTCCCACCCTGAGTTTGGGTCCTCCCCCTCCCCCTCCCCCTCTGATCATTATGACTAGTCTAAGACCTATTCTAAAAAATGTTAGAATCGGTCGGACGAGCGGCGGAGGAGAGGAGAGATTAGATCCCCTCGTGCCTGTGCGAGAGTCCAGACAGCTAGATGCTTCTGCTGCCGCTTACGTTCAAGCTCGGGCGTGTCGAGAGCCCACACGGCGCTCACAGCTCTCGACTCGGGCCGTCTCGCCGAGCAACGCTCAGGAGAGAAAGGTGCATACACTCTCCGCTGATTGTAACCTCCTCCTCCTCCTCCTCCTCCTCCTCCTCCTCCTCCTCCTTCTCCACCCTTTCCGCCGCAGTCTTTGGGAGATGTACCGCCGAGCGCGGCTCGAGAGGATGAATTGTTTGTCTCGTCAAGTATGGTGCTCATATGTCTTCTGTGCGGAGGGATCTCCACTTGCACGTATGTGCCTTTGCGAGAGAAGCCCCCCCCCTCCTTCCAGTAAGCGTGCCCAGTCGCACATCCATAGGCTTCAAACTCGTCAGTATTCTGCGGGATCCGCACAGGCACGAGGGTCTGGAGTGTCAGCGCAGGCCGAAGTTTTCGGACCCCGAGTTGCATTGGCTGAAGCTCTACAACTGTTGGGTTGTCCCTGTATCGGGGGCGCGCAAACATGGATTAGCGAGCCCCGGCCACGGCCAGGCCCCCCGACCTGGACACGAGGAGCGGCCCGAAAGCCAGCGCCTCTGCCGAGCCCAAGTCGGTCCTTCTCTCAGCGTCCTGGTCGTGAGAGACGGGGCCCCTTCTTCCAAGGCCGCCCTGGTTCGGGGGCGCGCAAACATGAATTGGAAATCCCTGGATTTGGCGCGAGGTCGCAAAAAACATGGATCGGGAGAGGCGCCCTCCCCAAAATGCGGCCAGTGTAGCCTCGCTCGGCGGCGGAAGTCCGCGACTTCCCATGCAGACCGACCTGTCGCTAATCCACGCCCCCTTACCCGATGGCTGCGACCGCCTGGGTGTAGAGTTCGCCTCTGGTGCTGCGCTTGCGCACCCTCCCCGCCATGATCCCGTTCTTGCGGGTGGGCCCAGTGGGGTTGGCGACGAGAGAGCGCCGAGCCGAGGACAAAGGGTCTAGGCTCTTCTTCAGTGGCCGTTCGCGCGACGGATACGTTCAGGCTGCGCACTCCTTCTCCTCCTCCTCCTCCTCCTCCTCCTCCTCCTCCTCCTCTTCCTCCTCTTCCTCCTCCTCTTCCTCCTCCTTCTTCTCTTCCTCCTCCTCCTCCTTCTTCCCCTCCGCATCCCCCTCCCACCACCTTCCAAAAGAAATGCGTGAAGGCGAGAGGCAGGGACGCCAACGTTTCCTGCCGCGCCGCTCGCTGCAGAGGGGAGCGCGGTCGGGGACTGTCCGGGTACGTCTCTTGCTTGATCTTGCCGTTCAGGATGACCGCCTCGCTGGGGCGCGCGAGGGCCCGGCATCCAGCGAGCGAGCAAGCGAGCGGTCGCGCATTGTACCAGACGGTGCGTGAGCAGAGGCTCCAAGCCGCCAGGGCCAGGTCCCTCCTCCTCCTTCTCCTCCTCCTCCTCCACCTCCTCGTCCTCTTCCTCCTCCTCCTCCTTCTCCTGCTGCTGCTGCTCCCTCCCTTCCTCCCTCCCTTCATCCCTTCCTCCCTGCCTCCTTCCCTCCCACCCTCTCTCCCTCCTGGAGCAAAGCGAGTTGAGACGAGGGCAGCTCAAATTCTGTCTCCAAGCGCACCAGCCTTCCGCGCCGCATCCAGCCGTGGCGACGACTGGCCCCCGAAGGCCAACTACACTTGTCTCAACTCGCCCTCCTCCGCGGGCGCACCCATGCCAGCCCTCCTCCTCTTCCTCCTCCTCCTCCTTTTCCTCCCTCCTCCTCCTCCTCCTCCTCCTCCTCCTCCTCCTCCTCCTCCTCCTCCTCTCCTCCTCCTCCTCCTCCCTCCTCCTCCTCCTCCTCCTCCTCCTCCCTCCTCCCTCCTCCTCCTCCTCCTCCTCCTCCTCCTCCTCCTCCTCCTCGCGTGGCCCGCCTCTCCACCCCGATACTCCGTGCGCCTCCGAAGGCTGTCTTTCGGCCCCGCCGTCCGCGGCGGCCGACCGATCACGACTTTGTGGTCTTCGCTGGGGGAGCTATTCGATGTCGAGCCTGCTGGAGGCTTGCAGCGACGGCCTCGTCGTTGAAGTCTCTGGCCTCCCGTGCATGCGACCCCCAGGAGGTCGGGCCAGGACACCAGGTCCAGGCCTTGGATCGAGTTTTGATCTGTGTTAAGTGCGGGGCGCACGCTGTGCGCCCCAATCGGCTGTCGGTCGGCCTGTCTCGAGCGTGCAAGAGGGCTGGGACGGGGTCGGCGGGAGCTGGGAGTGGGGGGGACGGAGCTATCGCGTCGATGCTCGAGCTGGCTCGAAGGGGCCTGCATCCCAAGACGGGCGAGCCCCTCGAGCCGCTCGTCTTCTCGGAGCTCGGGGTGCCTGCGATGCCGCAGCAGGCGCCCGAGCCCGAGGCACCTGACTAGTGGGCGGAAGTGCTGGCGGGGGGCGCGGTGCGAGTGGGGACTGCCCGGCGTTGCGCCGTTAGTGACCCTCGCACCGTTGCTCCCCAGCCCCGCGCACGGAAGGAGCAGATCCGCTGCACTTAAGGGCCCCTTAAGTGCAGCGGGCTGTCTTGGCCTCCATCGCGTCGATGCTCGAGCTGGCTCGAAGGGGCCTGCATCCCAAGGCGGGCGAGCCCCTCGAGCCGCTTGTTTTCTCGGAGCTCGGGGTGCCTGCGATGCTCAGCAGGCGCCCGAGCCCGAGGCACCTGAATAGTGGGCGGGTGCGGGCGGGGGGCGCGGTGCGAGTGGGGACTGCCCGGCGTTGCGCCGTTAGTGACCCTCGCACCGTTGCTCCCCTGCCCCGCGCACGGCGCGGAGAGCGCCCCTTGTTGGATGAGGGCCCTCTCTCGTTCTTTTTTTCGAGGCGTGTTCGTGATTCACCTGCACGCTCTCGGCACTGTCCTCACTGTCCTCCTCCTCCTCCTCCTCCTCCTCCTCCTCCTCCTCCTCCTCCTCCTCCTCCTCCTCCTCCTCCTCCTCCTCCA
>CAUYUJ010021601.1:50969-78772 GCA_963575745.1 Prorocentrum cordatum | reverse complement strand
TGTCCTCCTCCATGTCCTCCTCCATGTCCTCCTCCATGTCCATGTCCTGTCCCCTCCCTTCCCTCCCTGTCCTGCGTTTGCCCTTCCCCTTCCCTGCGTCTCCCCCTCCCTGCGTCTCCCCCTCCCTGTCCTCCTCCATGTCGTTTCCTTATACATCACTTCTCCCTGTCGCACCCCGAAGCCTGTTGTTGGCGGGTCGGGCGTTTCACCTGCGGCTCCCACACCGTGTATGATCCCGAAGCTAGAAAAGTGGCAACCGCTTCATGGATGAGGGCGGGTCGTTTTCAAAATGTGGCTCTCGCCTTAGCGCCGCGCGAACGCGATTTAAACATTTGCCACAGCTTCCCGAATTGAGGACGGGACGTTTTCAATATGTGAGTATCGCCTCAGCGCCGCGCACGGTGGTTCTGGAAAGCTGCATGAATTGCAAGGATTCAAGGCGGGTGGTTTTCAAACTGTGGCGACCGCCTAACATGTGCAAGAGCTTCACGGACGAAGGGCGGGCTGTTTTCAACATGTGGCTCTCGTCTTAGCGCCTCGCACATTGGTTCTAGAAATTGGCAAGCGCTTCACGGATTGAGGGCGGCTCCATGTCAACATGTGACTCTCACCTTAGCGCCGCGCGCATTCGTTCAAAAGACATTGGCAAGAGCTTCGCGGATTGAGGGCGGCTCCTTTTCAAAATGTGGCTCTCGCCTTCGCGCCGCACACATTAGTTTCTTTGAATTGTAAGAGTTTCACGGACGGGTTCCCATGATCAGCGTACCAGAAATGGTGCGTTCGAAGGGCTCAGGATTATGAGGGTGCAACAGTTACGTTGGTCTGCGGTGTTGAATGAAATCCCAGGAATATCGTTCTGGTGCGATTCAGGATCGTCAAGACGCAACAATCAGGTTGATCCGTGGCGTTGGAATCCCGAAGACAATGTTTTGGCATGCTTCAGGGTCTTCAAACGGTTGCCTTCCAGCGGAGCACTTCCATCAGTGGAAATGAACAATTGTAGGGGCCTGTGCAGAGGGAGCTTGGAGGGAGGGTTTATTCCAACATCGTTGATGGCTCTTGGGCTTACGCTGGTCCTCCTCCTCCTCCTCCTCCTCCCCCTCCTCCTCCTCCATTCCTCTTTCTTATAAGTCACCCTCCCCTGCCCCACCCCGAGGCAAGTTTTTAGGGCGGACCGGGCGTATCGCATGAGACGTCCTCACCACTTATGACTCTGAAGCTCCAAACGGGACAACTGTTTCACAAATGGAGGGCGGGTCGTTTTAAAAAATGTACAAGGAGATTCACGGACTGAGGGAGGGCCGTTTTCAAAATGTGGTTCTCGCCTTAGCGCCGCGCACATTCGTTTTAAACATTTGCAAGAATTCCACAGGCAGGTGGCTTTCAAAATGTGACTCTCGCCTTAGCGCCGCGCATGCTCGTATTCAACAGTTGCATGATTTTCACGGATTGAAGGCGGGTCGCTTTCAAAATGTGGCTCTCGCGTCAGCGCCGCGCAAATTCGCTTCCACATTTGCAAGAGTCTCACGGACGAAGGGCGGGTCGTTTTGTAAGTGTGGCTCCCGCCACAGCGCCGCGCACATTCGTTTCAAAAATGTGCAAAGCTTCACGGATTGAGGGCGGTTTCATGTCAACATGTGACTCTCACCTTAGCGCCGCGCGCATTCGTTCAAAAGACATTGGCAAGAGCTTCACGGATTGAGGGCGGCTCCTTTTCAAAATGTGGCTCTCGCCTTAGCGCGGCACACATTCGTTTCTTTGAATTGTGAGAGTTTCACGGACGGGTTCCCGTGATCATCGTACCAGAAATGGTGTGTTCGAAAGGTTCAGGATTATGAGGGTGCAAAAGTTACGTTGGTTTGCGGTGTCAAAATCCCAGGACTGGCGTTCTGGTACGATTCAGGGTCGCCAAGACGCAACGATCAGGTTGATCCGTGGCTTTGGAATCCCGAAGACAATGTTTCGACATGCTTCAGGGTCTTCAAACGGTTGTCTTCCAACGAGGCAGCTTCATCAGTGGAAATGAACAACTGTAGGGGCCTGTGCAGAGGGAGCTTGGAGGGAGGGTTTATTCCAACATCGTTGATGGCTCTTGGGTTTACACTGGTCCTCCTCCTCTTCCTCCACCTCGTCCTCGTCGTCCTGCCCCTCCTCGTCCTCCGCCTCCACCTCCTCCTCCTCCCCCCCCTCCTCCTCCTCCTCCTCCTCTGGGGTGCTCAAGTGCCACGCCTGCTACATCGCATTGAACAGTAGGCTCTCACAGGAGAAGAGTCTGAGCCAGCGAAAGTCCGAACCGCCCAAGACATCCCCACAATCCGATCCCGGACGGGCAAGTGTCCCCTGTCCCCCGTGGGGTGCCGAAATGCCACGCCTGCCAAAACGCGGTGGGCATGAGACTCTCAAGAGGGGGGGCACGAAGCTCCCAACCGAGCGAACCGCCCGAGGCATCACCACACTCTGGGCGTGAGCAGGCAACGGTTCTGTCCCCTGGCGGCTCCTCTCGGCTGTGCCTGAATGCCCCGCCTGCTGTGTCGCGGGAAACCCCAGATGAATTTGAGCGCATGGAGGTATGAGCGGTCTGAATACGCGTGAGTCTGGATGTGAGCACGTCGAGAGTGGCTATGAATAGCATGGAGTCTGAGCGTCAGAGAGTCCGAGAGTGATTCGATGTAAGTGGACGTGAATCTAACCTGGCTCCGCATTCGTGGATCTGAGTGAGCGTGAACATATACGTGAGTACTTCTGCACATGAGTGACCAGAGAGGGAGCCGGCGGGAAGACAGGAGAGGAAGTGAGGCGGAGGCACCGCACGAACAACAATCGCCCCTCCTTAGGATATGAGAAAACTTAAGACATTAACTAAAGACAGCTTACAAAACTCCCACCAAAACCCCCCACAAGAGAAGTCGAAGTCCACGCCGTCGTCGGCAAAGTCGTTGTCGATCCTCCTTCTCATCCCTCGCTCCTCCTCCTCCTCCTACCCTTCCCCTCACTCTACACCGCCTGCGCCTCATTCCCTCTTCTCCCTCATCCTCCTCCTCGTCGATTCCCGCCTACTCAACAGCCTTCGTGATCGTCTTATTCCTCCGCCTCCTCTTCCTCCTCTTCCTCCCCCCCATCGGTCCTCAATCCTCCTCCTTCTCATGTTCTTCGATCCTCCTCCGTCGCATAGTCGCTCGCCTCATGCTAATGTGCTCTCGCCGTCGGCGGGTGACCATAGCCAGTTAGTTTGAGCCGCGTGAAACTGTAGAGGCGGTTCTCGTCCGAGTCCTTATCCTCCGCCTCTTCCTCCGCCTCCCCTCCTCCTTCTCTTCCTCCTCCTACGCAAATCGTAGTGCAGTCTGTCATCATCGCCATCACCGTCATAATCGCCACCTAAATCGCCATCAGCATCACCTTCGTAAGATTCATCATGCTCGTCTTGAGCACCATCGTGTTTCTCATCAACATCGTCATGATCGTCATCATCAGCACCATCGTCAGAAGCAGCAACAACAACAACAAATCCTCATCATCTGAATCCTGGACCTCATCGTGCTCGTCCTCACCCTCATCATCCGCATCAGCATCATCGTCGTCATCGTCGTCACACGTATTTTCCTCTCATCGTCGACAGAACCATCGGCGTCGTCATCATTGGAATACTCATCATCCGCATCGTCATCATCAGCATCAGCAGCAGTAGCAGCAGCATCCTCATCAGCTTCTTCATCAGCATCATCAGCATCAGCATCATCATCATCCTCGACATCAGCATCATCATGTTCATCATGAGCAGCAGCCACCACTTCCTCCTCCTCCTCATCAGCATCATTATGTGCATCGGCAGCATCAGCATCATACGTATCATCAGCATCAGCAGCAGCATCGTCATCATCATCATCAGCAGCAGCAACAGCCTCAGCAGCAGCACCATCATAGCCCAACACTAGCATCAGCATCATCAGCATCATCGGCGTCATCGGCATAATCAGCAGCACGAGCATCAGCAGCAGCATCCTCAATATCATCAACAGTAGCGTCACCATCATCAGCACCAGCATCAACATCATCATCCTCATCAGCATCATCATCATCATCATCATCATCAACATCATCATCATCATCATCATCATCATCATCATCATCGTCAGAATCATCATCATCATCATCATTATCATCATCATCATCATCATCACCAGCATCAGCATCAGCATCACCATCACCATCATCATGGTTCATCGTCGTCGGCACCGCATTCGTCGGCATTACCAACATCATCGTCGCCATCGGCATCGCCATCAGCTTCCGTACCCGCGCCACCATCAGCATCTTGACTATGGCCAGCAAAGGAGTAACCAGCACTGATAGTGATGAGGTTCGTATGGTCGCTACACTATCAAATACCTGACCAACTGACAGGTTTATGATCATCGACGTCAGCAGCATCACAGCCAAGATCATCATCAGCATCAACATCAGCACCATCATCATCACGATCATAAGCATCATCATCAGCATCATCATCACCAACAGCATCATCTAGAGGAAAATCATCGTCGTCAGCATCATCATTATCAGAATCATCAGCATCATCACCACTACAAGTATCATCATCAACATCAAAATCGTCGTCATCATTAGCATCATCAGCATCACATCAGTAGCATAACCGGCATGCTCATCGCCATCGTCAGCATCAGCAGCATCAGCATCATCATCATCAACATCATCAGGAGCAGCATCATCATCATAATCAACAGCGACAACATCGCCATCATCAGCAGCATCATCACCATCAGCAGCATCATAATCGTAATCGCTACTCGCATCGTCCGCATCAGCAGCATCACCATCATCATCATCAGCAGCAGCAAGCATCATGACCGTCGTGATCATCATCGTCATCACCGTCGTGATCAACCTCAGCATGATCAGCAACATCATCATAATCACAGCATGATCATCATCATCATCGTCATCATCATGGTCATTAGCATCGTGAGCATCACGACTCCAACCAACATCAACATCATCATCGTCGTCAACAGCTGCATCAACATCAGCATCATCGTCATCATCATCACCAGCAGCAGCATCAGCATCAGCATCATCATCAGTTTCATCAGTAGCATCATCATCACCACAATCCTCATGGTCATCAGCAGCAGCATCAGATTCGTCGAGATCATCGGCATCATGATCATCATCAGTAGCACCATCAACGTCATCATCATCAGCAGCAGCATCATCATCATCAGCATCATCATATTCATCATCATCAGCATCATCAGCATCACCATCAGCATCACCATCACCATCAGCATCAGCATCGTCGTCAGCATCATCATTATCATCAATATCATAAGATGCATCATCATCAGCATCAGCATCATCAGCAGCAGCATTATCATCCACCCCCCTGCAATTCCTCCACCTCCACCTTTCTTCCTCCTCATCAGCACACACTTGCCGCTTGCCGAGCCTGCCCCCTCCTCCTCCTCCTCCTCCTCCTCCTCCTCCTCCTCCTCCTCCTTCTGTTCTTCCTCATGCTCCTCCATCTCCCAAGGGGGCTCCGTGATCAGGCCGTAGATACCGAGCACGCCCGCCATGACAACTGGGATGATGGAGCGCATGACCTGGAAACAGGAAGGGCACAGCTCTACACATCCAACGGGGGATATGTCGACCCCTATCCCAGACTTCGAGGAGGTATCGACTGGACCAGAATGTTGGGGCCCAACTCGGGGATATACGACAGGGTGGCGTACATTCTCGATGTGGGTGCGTCCGAATAGCCCCCCTGGGGGTGTATCCCCGAGTTCCCCGGGGTGCATCCCGAAGCGATGACAATCTGAGGGACGCGCCCTCAGAAACTCAGGGAATCCCTGAGATCGGTGTCGAGAGACGGTGATGCCAATCATCGGGATAGGGACATGCCTCAGGCTGACAATAGAAGGCAAGGGGGGCGGCACATCGAAGCCACACTTACAGATGCTACGCCCCATCAGGAACGAGACCGCGTCTGGCGCTGGTTATGTGATACCCCAAGCGTGAGTTCAGATCATTAGACAGTCCATCTCCCTCAATTTTCATTTGGGGCGGCGCATCGAGCGGTCGAGCGCGCACCGACGAGCCGACGGACCAGCGCAACTCACAAATCCGATGCCTTGATATTAGCACGAGGTCCCAGAAGCCCCGACCCTCTCCCGTCGCCGCGCCAGGGGCGCCCTGCTCTGGAGGAGAGGCGAGGGAGGGGGAGGAGGGAAGAGGAGGAGGACAAGGGGGAGGAAGGATGAGAAGGGGAGTAGGAGGAGGAGGAGGAGGAGGAGGAGGAGGAGGAGGAGGAGAGGAGGAGGAGGAGAGGGAGGAGGGGGAAAGAGGAGGAGGAGGGGGAGGAGGTGGAGGGAGGAGGAGGAGGAGGAGGAGGAGGAAAGGAGGAGGAGAAGGAGGAGGAGGAGGAGGGAAAGGAGGAGGACGACGAGGGGGGAGGAGGGAAGAGGAGGAAGGACGAAGGAGGAGGGAGAGGAGGAGGGAGGCGGAGGAGGAGGATAGGGGAGGGGGAGGGGGGAGGAGGAGAGGAGGAGGGAGGAGGAGGAGGAGGAGGAGGAGGAGGAGGAGGAGGAGGAGGAGGAGGAGGAGGAGGAGGAGGAGGAGGAGGAGGAGGAGGAGGAGAGGGGGGAGGAGGGGGGGAGGAAGGATGAAAAGGGGACGAGGGGGGGGAGGACGAGGAGGAGGACGTGTTGTTGACGGTCTTCGGGCCCGGCAAGGGCCCCGCAGAGAGGCCGACCACGGCCACAAGCCTTCCGCCGTGGTTCCTGGCACGCCGCGGGCGTGTCTGGGACCGACGGCCCGACGGACCGGTCGCCACGCGGGCAGCATTGGCGAGGCATCTACTGATGGTGTTTTCCACCACCACCACCATAAGTTGGAGGGGGAGGGGGGTCCGCATGCTCCTCCTCATCCTCCTCCCCCTCCTCTCCTCCTCCTCCTCCTCTCCTCCTTCCTCCTCTCATCCTCCTCCTCCTACTCCTCTCCTCCTCCTCCTCCTCCTCATCATCATCATCATCATCATCATCATCATCCTCATCCTCATCCTAGTCCTCCTTCCCCGTTGCCTCCGAAGCCAGTTTGGCTCAAGACGGGAACTCCTCCCCGTCCCGACTCCAGAGCCTCGAGGCCGAGGTGGAAGGGCAGCCCTCTACAGGCCTGGTTGCCTCGGCCCAAGGTAGCAGCCATACCTCACCGCCACAGGCTCTGTCTCTTACTGGTCGCAGCTGCGAACGGCCAGTCAGTCTCCCCGCCGGTATGGGAGGCTCCAAGCAGTGGAAGAAATGCTACTGCCAGACGCCGTACTGCTGGGGGGGACCTGGCAAAGGGCTGGTGGACACAAGCATTGTGCTGAATGTGGCAAGCCTTTCAAACCTCAGTCCCATCATTCCCGTGCTGCAGGTGACGAATCAGTGGTGCATGATGATGGAAGCAACCATCAGCAGCAGGCCGTTCGCAATAGATGGTCTCGAAGCCGTGGTGCCCGTGGGCATGAAGCTCAGCAGCCGAAGGAAGGTGGCCCAAAGCCGTCGCTCGCCCCTGAGGCCACAGACCCTGCCAAGGACGACGTCGCCATATGCATCCTGGCGGCCAACTTCTGGAAGAAGACGGTCGGGCAGGAGGGCGAGCAGTACTTGCAGGCTTGCGCGGACCTCCGCCAAGCAAAGACCAAGGCCCTAGAGGGCAAGCCGCTGGACGTCAAGACCCAGTCGCTGGCGGACCAACTTCAGCGACAACGGCGCCGCTTGGAGCCTAAGACAGGAGGAGTCGTACGTACAGGGAGGTGTTTTATTACATGGGTGCTTTACGACATGGGATTCGTTTATTATGCATGGCCGCAGACTGCGAGAAATTGCATGTCCTGCGCGGGCGCCTGAATACATACGATGTTAAAAAACATGTCCGAAGACTGGTCAAAACGCACCCGTGCGCGGACGATGAAGCAGCATGGTCGCTCACTGCCTCCGATGGGCAATTGCGCGCGCGCCAGAATGCATACGACCATATATATATATATATATATATATATATATATATGTAGATACGGGCGCGCGCCCGACAAAAGCAGACTAATCAAAAGAAACGGCCATTCGGCGCCGCCCGACAACAGCAAACGAATCAAAAACCTATACGAAGCGGCCATGGTGGGCGCCGCCCCGTAACCGCCGAATGATCAAAAACCAATGCGAAGCGGCCATGTTGGGCGCCGCCCGACAACCGCCGAATAATCAAAAACCAATACGCAACAGCCATGTTGGGCGCCGCCCGACAACCGCCGAATTATCAAAAACCAATGCGAAACGGCCATGGTGGGCGCCGCCCGACAACCGCCGAATGATCAAAAAACAATACGAAACGGCCAGAAGGGCGCCGCCCGACAACCGCCGACTAATCAAAATCAATGCGAAAAGCAGGAGGGGCGCCGCCCGACAACCGCCACATAACCGAAACACTATACGAAACGGGAGTGGGTGCCGCCCGACAACCGCCGAATAATTGAAAATGAATAGGAGACCATGGGGACACACAAAGAAACATGATTTGCGAGTGGAGAACGACGGCATCTGCGCGCGCAGATCAGAATATATCCGAATGCGAAAAAAATGCTTGAAGAGTAGGGAGCCCAAGCCCGGGCGCGCGCGCACGGGAACACGTAGGAATAATAATACATGCTCGCAGACTAGGCAAGGTGATCCCCCCCGCGCGCGCAAATCATGCATTAAAAACCTTCCTTAAACCTCATCAATTTGGACAAGGCTGCTGAACTGTGCGGCAAGTCTGTGGACTCGCACAATGAGCTGCTTGCCGGGATCGCCCAGCTGGAGGCCCAGCACAGCGCGGCGGCGAAGGCAGCAATGGCAGAGGCAGCAGCTCGCCCCAATGCTAATGATAAGGAGAGCACTCTGCTCACCTTCGTGGACGCGCGTCTCCCGCGGGGACTGCCGCCCCACATCAGGGCGGAGCTCGAGGCGGTCAACGCCAAGTTGGAACTGGAGCGGCGGCAGCAGCAGCAGCAGCCGCAGGCGCAGCAGCCTGCAGATCAACCTGCGCCAGCTCGAGGAACAGTTCCCGCAGCCCCCGCCGCTGGAGGCGCACAGGTGCCAGTTCCCCCCGACCAGCCCGACGATGGTTTGGGCGTGCCGCCATCCGCCGCGGCACGGCAGCAAGCGCGTCGCCGAGGGCGAGAACCTGGTCCTCCACATATCCACGGGCATCTTCGGCCTCAGCGAGGAGGCGTCTGCAGCGCAGGACAGGCACGCCAAGCCCTAGGCCAAGGCCAAGTCAGGCCCCGCCGGCGATGCAAAGCCGTCGCCTGGGTAACACTCTCACGATTTGTACTTTCAATTGCACTAGCTGAACTGGTATTAACAAATTCTTGGGGCCCAAGGAGGCGAAATCAGTCCGGGATATCTGCTGCCAGGAAACCCGCCTCCAAGCGCATGATCTGACCAAGGAAACCGAACGGTGTGCTCATAGGGGATGAGCGCCAACGGGCCCCCGCGCCAGGGTACTGGAGTACTAGTACGCAACGGGCTAGATCTTGGAATCCACACAGTACCTCTTCCAGAATGTTTCCGGCAGTCTCGGGCTACACTCGTCTGCCTTGAGGTCCCAGGTCATCAGCCCTTCTGTTTCGGATCTATCTACTTGGCCGACTCCGTCGGCCTGAGTGAGGAGAACCTCATCGCGCATGCCCAGGTGGCCCAGGCCTCCTCCAGCCAGCGCATGCCGTTGCTCATCGCTGGCGATTTCAATGTCAATCCTAGCCAAGTGGTCGCAACGGAGTTCCCGACCAGGGCCGGAGTCCAGGTGATCACGCCAGAGAAGACAGCACTACACACTGAGAAATCGAAACCTACAATCGCTTTCTTCACGGGGTAGTGCTGTTTCGAGCACTGCTTGAAGCAGCCCAAAGTTTTGGCTGACTACCCGAGTAGTCCCCATAGGCCAGTCGTGATGGATATGGGGGTTGGGGCCCCGTATCTCGTACCCGTTCTGGAACAGCCTCAACACATCCCTGTGGTTGCCCCTGTGGGACCTCGAAACACCTGCCCACCCTGGCCCCGAAGTCTAGGGGCTCTGGAACTTCTGGGGGATATTCCTGAAGACCGAGATCGATATGCAGTCTTTGGGGGTTCAGGGCTGCCAGTACCTGCGCAGCCTGTTTCTTTGGACGCACTAGTTGCAGCTGTGGACGCTTCTTACGGCTACTTGGTGGACGGCATGTCCACGGCGCTCAGCAAAATTACCGACGCGCCTTTGAAAAGCAAGAGACGCCCAGCTCAGGTGCCTACAATTCGCTGGACTCCCGCCAAGGCTGTCGAGACCAAGGACAGGAGGAGCTGGAGGAACGCAGCAGCAGCCGCCAGGTGGCTTCGTAAAAATGCCGACAACATCAGGAGGGGGGGCTGAGGAGAAGGATATTGAAGAGCTCCCGCAGGCCCAACTTGATATTGCTACCGGACCGGTTGGTTTAGAAAAGGGTTTGAAGCTTTGCGAACAAGTGTACGCACGTGTATTCAGGCCACACTTTTGGACGCCACCACCAGTGAGCCAAATTTCGAGCTCATCGCCACAGTGTTTGCTGAACTTGACTCCGAGGTCGAAAAAGCTCTGGACCGAGAAATCGCCAGGGACCGAGCCGATGATCGTCAATACTGGAAGCTCTGGGTAAAGGAAGCCATGGGGAGAGGAGTAAGTTGGGCCCATCGTTGGAGTAGTATGCTCACGGCATGGCAACCATCCAGAGCGCGGGGCCCAGCCAAGTCCCGCTGGCCAGGTCGCCCGATCGATATGTTGGAGGCCGAGCAGCAACGTTTAAGCAAGCTTTGGCGCGCTCGACCTCACGAGCCTGGACTTCTGCAAGCAGAGCTGCGAGCAGACGACCTCGCAGATATCTCGTCAAATCAGCTCCGCGCCGGCAATCATTGTTTCAGTAGATCCACAACTAGGACCTGGGACGGGATCCACCCTAGGCATTGCACCCTCCTGGGAGACGCCCATCTGGATATCGTGCGTAGGCTCCTGCGAGCCACTGAAAGAATTGGTGCTTTCCCGACGCAAATCAGGAACATCGTCACCGTCCACATCGAAAAGCACAAGCCCGGGCTCTGGAGAGTCTGGGGCAAACATCGGCAACTCGAGTTTCGAGCTAGGGAACGAGCCCATCATCGCAGGTACCTAGCTCGTCAAGCAGGTAAAGGGGTGTTAGAAGTGCATTCCGAGCAAGCCATGCAGGCCGAAAGGTATTTCGTGGGAAAGAAGAAAGTTGTCTCTGCCGCCGTTCTGTCGGATTTATCAAATGATTACGAGAATGTTGACAGGGAGCTCTGGAGGGACAGGGCCCAGGAGACCAATTTCTCGGACTCGCTAGTAGTAATTATTTGCCATCAGTACCAGGTGTCCAGGACAGTTGCCATTCGCGTTTCTGCGTTACCTGCTGGGCGCCCTGACAGAGGCATCGCGGCAGGCTGCTGAACCGCCACTTTTGTAGTTCAACAGTGCTGCCCGCCGCCCATGAACATCTGGGTGGCCCAGAACCCGCGCGTGCAGCCCACGATTTTCATTCATGATTTCTTGTTCGCCATCCACAACAGCAAGCCCAACATATTGATAGCAGACCTTGCCACGGCCTCAGCTAGCACGCATCAGTCGATCGTTCTCGATCTGAGATGTGACATCGCTGAGCACACGGCTGCTGCTGCGGCTTCCACGCCGATGACCCAGGCCGATCTTGCGGCCAAACTCGGTCAATGGGCTGGCCCGAAGGCCGCCCTGGCCGAGCGCGCAGCCACCAATTTAGGAGTCGATTCACTGCTGGAGCCAGGCGAAGGAGCAAAGGAAGGAAAACGCGTAAGGCCAAGAATGGGAAGTTGAAGAGTCGACTCCGCAGGAGCAGACACAAAGAAGATCTGTAGCACTGGAATTCAGCAGGCGGGCTACTTCGGGACCGATATTCTGGGACCCGCTGTTCCGGACCTCCAGGGTGCGCCAAATATGTTCCTGAAGGTCGCGGGGCCCAAAAGTGCTACTCGGTCGCGTGCCCTGTCGCTCGCTGCGCTTGAAGACCCCACTTGGACAACAGCTGCTGGACCGTGCATTTACTGGGCTATGACTGTTTTCAGGGCTGCCCAAGACCCAAGGAAACCCGAGCTCAGACTTGCCGAACTTGGACAACTTGCAGCTAGCATCCTGGAAAGCCACCATCAGGTTGGGGTGATGTCAGCCTTCCGCCCACGTCTCCTGCGGCGGAGTTTCTAGCGCACCTTGCTTCCAGCCAGTTCAGAGGAGCGACTAAGATCCATTCTGATTTCAAGGCGCGGCGAGTTTCCACAACCCTGGCCAGCCTGCTAGTAGAAAGAATATGCATGATGGGCTGGGCTCTATGGCCAGGCCAGGAGAAGCCAGTTGTGCGGGAGGCTTTGAAGTTGCCAAAGTTGAAGCCCATCAAGATTTTGATTCCCTGGACCGCTACTCTGACGAGTGGCGGCACGCTTCGGGGAACGACGCTGCCGACAGAATTGCCAAAATAGCTGCTTCGCGCCTCCCCCAGCCCTCGGATGGAAAAAAAGAGAGATAGAGAGAAAAAGAGAAAAAGAGAGAGAGAGGAGAAAAATAAGAGCGAGAGAGAGAGAGCAGGAGAGAGAGAGAGAGAGCGAGAGAGAGAGAGAGCGAGAGAGAGAGAGAGGCCCAGCAGCAGTTCGAAAAGAGAATCAAACGTTTCCACCGGCATGCGCCGAAGGCTCCTGCGCCGCGGCCCTCGGTTGCCCCGAGGTTTGGGGGGAGAGGCCTCGAGGGCCCAGTGAAGGCAACCATCCCGTCTGTAGGTGCTCGATCGATCGCGGAAGTGTGGCAACGCAGAGCTAACTCAGGGGGGTCCTCTTCGGGCCCTGGAGCTGCGGCGCCCCCCCCCCTCCTCGCCCCCTCCGCGGTGCCCGCGCACGTGCGCGTGTCGGGCATGTGTGGACGTGGCAGAAAACACATTGGTTCTGCTGTCTCTGCCACTCGGGATGCATGTCTGATAAAATTTAACCTTCCCGGGCACAGGAGTCGCGCCCAGGCAACGCAGCTCGTCTGGCCAAACTAACAGAGCAGCCGAACGGTCACAAGCTTGCAGTTTTCACGAATTGACGATGACAATGTTGTTGTTGCATGTCAATTGTGCGGCAAGTATTCGGAGTGTACCGTTAAGAACCTCCAGATGAGTTGTCCCCATCGAGTCACTTCTACCTTTTCGAAAGGCGCCTACGCGCGCCTGGCCGAGGGGAGACACCCAAGGGCCGCTAAGACGAGCCCAATTGTCTCCAAGCCTCCTATCCCGATTGGTGAGGTTGCCGCCCAGGCAGCCCAGGCGCCAAGCCCCACATAGTTGTCGCCTCGGACACTCTGTGTACATGCGCGTGCGCGCGTGCGTGCGCGGCCCCGCACGCGTGTCAGGCAACCCGCATCAGGGGGAAGGAGCGCTGGGCTCTCTTCCTCTGCGGCACGGTGCTGCAGTTCTGCCCAGGCCCGCAGCAGGTTCGATCTGGGGTTGCGTTTCGTCCTGGCTGGCGGTGCTGGTGGCGCGCAGCCAGCCCTGGAACTCGGGCCTTGGGGTTCCGTCAGCCAGGCGATGCCAGCCGTCCTTTTCACTGCAGCGTGCTGTTTGGCGATACCCTGTTGCACGGCCGTGGGGCGCGTGCTGGCGCCCTCCACGGTGACAGTGGCACAGGGGGAGCCCCCGTGGGTTCTGGGCACGGGGGTGGACTTGGGTTGCCAGTCCCCCCGGCAGATGCTCAGCCCCACCCCTCCCCGCGCGATCGTGGGCGGCGGAGGTGAGGTACCGTTGTGGCTAGGTGTGCAACGCCACACCAGGCCCAGCACCTCTTTCAGCGTCGGCAGCGTCCTGCCGTCTCAGCCGCCCCACCCGCGGCCGCTGTGGATAACATTGGTGGCCCTGTGCCACTGGGTTTTGGGTTAGGGTCGGGTCGGCCAACCCTTAGCCTCCCTCTTAGCCAAGTGATTGTCCTTCCCCCCTTCCAGCTTATGGTGGTGGTGGTGGTGGAAAACAGGCCCATCATCTAGAGCAGAAAAAGAACCTTCACAATAAACGCCCCGACAAGCGAAGCCGTTCAGTGAGTGCACCCAAAAGAAGAATCGAACAGGGCAGGGCACACTACCCGACGAGGCAAAACGAGACCTTGGGAAATCACTGGCACCTAGCGCGAAGAGGTACAAAGGGGGAGCAACGACGATTCGGAAATGCACCGATTCTTGGATTCACCCCACGATAGACCAACATCTCCACCACAATGCACCCACGAGCGCCTAAAGAGCGCCTAAAGAGCGCCCCAACAAGGCCTCAAGAGGGCCCAGGAGTCGCTGACATCAAGAACTCCCCCCCCCTTTTTTCGATGGTCTCCAAGGTTCCCAATGAAGACCCTCGAGGCCCCACAGAAGGGCCCCCAGAAGGGCCCCCCCCCCAAAAGACACCCACAGCGCCCCCAGAGAGCTCCAAAGGATTTCATGATTATCCCAAGAAGGCTCCAGCAGCTCCCCGAAGATTAGCTTCAACATGTTTCGACTCCCTGCGTTACTATATGCTCGCCTTCGCCCCACCTCTAGACAACTCCTCTGGGCCCTGAGCATCGTTTCTGGACTATCGCCTTCACGACTTCCTTTTCTCCTGGCCTCCTCCTCCTCCTCCTCCTCCTCCTCCTCCTCCTCCTCCGCCCCTTATGTAGCTTACTAATGGGCTACATGCTGCTACACTTCCCTGATCAGGGCAACTCGCGTGGGGATCGTTCCTGGATGGGCTGGTGGGGATACGGGAAGCGTCCAGAAATCGAAGCCCATGCAGAGGCGATGTTCGCCAGCACGCACGGCGTCCCTCGTGAGCCTGGCGTGAGCCGGCGCGCACACATGGTGGACACGTCCTTGTTTCACTGTTCTCACCGTCGCACCTCCTCCAGAAATCGTGCCTGGATGGGCTATGTCCCTCACTACTTCCTCTTTTTCCTGCTCGCCCTACTCCTCCGCCTCCGCCTCTTACGTGTCTTACTAATGCACTACATGCCGCTGCGTTTCCCTGGCCAGGGCAGCTCGCGCAGGGATCGTTTCTGGACGGGCTGGTGGGAGCGCGCGCAGCGTCAATAATTTTCACCAGGTTTCGTCGCGCACCTCATCTGCGGGACACATTCGCTCCAATTGCTCGTCAGAACCTGGCGGGTGCGATGTCATGCGCCGCGTTATCATTCCACGTCGCGACGAGACCGCGGCGACGATGCGACGAAGTTGACGATGACGCTTTGACACAGAAAGACGCCCATGTCATCGACGGGCTTACAAGGGTGACCCCTCCCGCACGATCGATCGCGGCGACTGTCCCCGACATCTAATGCCTGCCTTTCTGGCGCAGAAGCAATTTCGGATGGTGTTCTGTTGTAAAACCAAAACGCTGCGATTCGTGTGCCAGCGGAGCCTGGCGGCCCCCGCAAGGCCTGTTTAGTAAAAAGCCCGGGGCCGTTTTAGCAAGCGCCACCTATGGAGATCGGGGTGGTGTTTCCTCGCTTGAAGACGGGACCAGAGGTGGTGCTCTTGACTGCAGGCCACCGCGCAGCAGGTGTGCGCGCGCCCGCCACCGTTCCCTAGAGGAAGCAGTAACTGTTGGAGGTCCACCAGGATTTCTTGGATCGGCGCTGGCCCCCCCCCCCCCGGCGGCGCCTCCAGCGCCGCCCCTGGCGCGCTCCGCGCGCCACGGAGCGGGGTCCAGCGCCGTTCCAAGAAATCCGCGTAGAGATCCGGACATTTATATTGACGCCGTTTTTGGCGGCGCGCACAAGGGGGTGGAGGGAGGGGGGAAGGTTTCTCAGAAAGAGATTGCTCCTTAGAAGGCGCTGGCAATGCATCGATAGATACGGCCCGCGCCTTCTAAGAAGCAGGGGTCTTTCTAAGAAGCCCTCCCCTGTCCCCCCACCACCCTTCTGCACGAGGCCGAGTTATTTCTCTTCTGAGGCACACTACCGATCTTGCGGCCGCACGGCCGGAAGCATGCCCGCCCGTAGCGCCCGGCGCACGGCGGACCCCGTGCAGGGCAGGCGTAGCTTTGCCCCCCGCCCGGCGTGGGACGCACCGTGACTGGCGTGCGAACGGCTCCCCTCGACAACAAAAAAAAGTAATTAGGGACAGCCACTCGAGAAGCCGCATCAAGCCCGAACGGCGGAGCCGCGCGGGCGGGCTCCTCACTCCGGCTCCTCGCCCTTGCAGCCCTTGTGCTGGTTCTTGCAGCAGTAGGCGATCTTCCCCGGGGACCACGACAGCTCCAGGCAGTGCATGCAGTGGTGGTAGCCCGCGTCGCAGTCGTACTGGCTCTTGTCCTCCTCGGGGGGCGCGTCGCCCTGCGGGAGGCCCGAGGGCGGGGGCAGCTCCGAGGGGCAGCCCTTGTTGGCAGTCTTGCAGCAGTAGATCTTCTTCTCGCCAGACCAGCCGCGCACCCACTGCAGCGGGTCGAGGTCGTTGTAGCCGGCGTTGCAGTCGATCGGGCACGGGGACGTGGTGCTCATCGCCGTTGTCACCACCGGCGCGACCGGCGCGACGGGCACGACCGGCGCCGGCATGGTGCTGGGCGCAGCCGGTGTCGTCGGGCAGCCCTTGCCCTCGTGCAGGCAGCAGTACACCTTCTTGGGCACATCCCAAGACACGACGTCGCCCTCGCCGCAGTTGATCTTCTTCTCCTGGAGGCCTCCAATATCGGGTCCGAGTAGATGGGGTCCGAGGATCGCGCCGCATCGCCAGTTCATCGCCGATGCATCGCCGATGCATCGCCGATGCATCGGCGACGCATCGGCGCCGTCGGCGTAGTGAAAGTCTGACTCGACGTCGAGGCGTATCGCCGATGCATCGGCGACGCGGCGCGATTCTCCGATCCCATTCACTCGGACCCCACTTGGGAGGCCCGGATCTCCGTGGTCGTGGGCGGCGGGGGCGGCGGGGGCGGGGGGGGCGGCGGCGGGGGCGGGGGCGGCGGGGGCGGGGGCGGGGGCGCAGCCGTCGTGGCCTTCGTGGTGGTGGTCTTCGCGGTGGTGGTGTCCGGCGGCGGAGTGGTCGTGATGATCACCGGGGTGGTGGTCGTCGTCGTCGTGGTCGTCGTCGAGCCCGGCGCCATCGCGAAGAGCAGGAGGGGCAGCAGGAGGAGCGACAGCCCCAGGGGCACGAGGCAGATCAGGCAGCAGTTCGGGCCGCGCCCAGGGATGCGGACCGCCCCGAACTCGCCCGCGCCCATGCCCACGTACTTGTACGTGGTCTCCTGGACGTAGTCGCCCCCCGGGCCCACGTAGCTCAGGATCGTGCCGCCGCCGCCGCCGCAGCCCGAGCCCTCAGCGCACGCCGCGCCGGCGCCGGGGCCGCAGCCCATGCAGGAGGTGGTGGTCGCGCAGCACGCCGTGCCGCAGTCCTGTCAGGGGGCGAGGCGGGGGGGGGCAACTGGCAGGGGGGGGGGCGGCACAATGACCTGGGATCGGCGATGCATGGCCGATCCAGGTCGGCAAAGCCGCGCCTTCTGGGGTGGGGTGGGGCCCATGCCCAGATGGGGTCCACTGGCCCCCCCTCTGGGCCAGTCCCCCGCCCTCCGCCATTGCCCCTGAATGTCCGCGCCCCCGCCTCCGTACGCGCCGCCCGCGCCGTACAGGCCGCCCGCGCCGTACATGCCGCTGGCGCCGTAGGCGCGGCCCGAGCCGTACGCGCCGCCGAGGCCGCCCGCGCCTCCACCGAGGCCCCCGCCGTAACCGTAGCGGAACGACATGGCGCCGCGGGCGCGGAGGCGCTGCTGCAGAGAAGGAGGGTCCCTGGGGAAGGCTGGGGCCAAGATGGCAGGAACAGCCACCCTGCGCTGCCTTCCCCCCTCGACCCGCCCACCGAGAGCCCGCACGCCCCCTGCCCGCGGGGAGGGGGCGCCGCCCCAGAGATCCGAGGCACCGATATTCTCGAAACATGGGGCGTTGGATGATTTGGGGCCCTCGAAGGCTTCCTGGGATCTTTATTCGGTAGCGACGGGGGCCTTCATTATGGTCCGCTGGGCAAAAAATTAGCCGCGGGTGAGTTTGGAAATTAGCCTGGTGAAAGACCCAACCATACGCAGTTGTGAATACCGTCGTTGGTAGTATTCTCGAAAACACGGGGCCCCCAGAAGTCCCGACCCTTTCCCCGTTCTCCCTGGGCCGGCGTTGGATCCTGAGTCGTCTTTGTGGACGGTCCCAGGGGGCTCGGTGAGCGCTCCAGAGCTCTCGGGCCAGACCAGCGCGAAGGGGTCGGGCAGAGCTGGGGGGAGCCAGCTCAGCTCACGCACGTGTGCGCAGTACTTTATATATATATATATACACACACAAACATTTGTGTCTATGTATAAAGTATACAAATAAATATATAGATGTAAACATACACGTGACTATATATATAGATGTGTGTGGGTGTGCATGTAAATGTTTGTTGTGTGTAATTGTACACATACATAATTGATGTATGCATATACATGTATGAATGCATGCATAGATACATGGATGCATGCATGCATGCATGCATGCATGAATACAAATACATACATTCAGACATATATGCATGCATACGTACATGCATGCATGCATGCATACAGACATACATACATACATACAGATATGCATAATTGCATGCATACATACATACATGCATATATACCTACATACATACATAAATGCATGCATGCATGCATACACACATACATGCATGCATACATGCATACAGACGGTCAGACACGCATGCATACAGACATACATGTTCTACATACCTACATGCCTACATACATACATACATACATACACACATGCATGCATGCATGCATGCATGCATGCATAATGACTGAATTAATGCATAAAGACATGCACAACTACATACATACATACATACATACATACATACATACATACATACATACATACATACATACATACATGCATGTATGCATGCATGCATGCATGCATGCATACATACATACATACATACATACATACATACATACATACATACATACATCTATACATACATACATACATACATACATACATACATACATGCATACATACATGCGTACATACATACATGCATACATGCATGCATGCATGCATGCATGCATGCATACATAGATGCACACGTGGGTGTAGACGTTTGTAAATGTTGAGATATACATATATATATATACATATATATATATATGTGTGTATGTGTGTACATATATATACATATATATGTGTGTATCTATGTATATATGTATATATATATATATGTGTATACCTGTGTGTACGGCCATTGTTGCTGTTCCTAGCGCTAAAGACTCCCATGCATCGAGCTCGAGGAACCTGACGTCTCCTCCGCAGGGGAGCGGCAACGGGAGCCGCGCGCGGGCGCGTGTAGCTTTGCCTCCACGCCCGGCGGGCTCTGGCTGCGACCAGCCCCCCTTCGGCAACGACAGAAACAGAAACGGGGGCAGCCGCTCGAGAGGCGAGAGCTGCGGGCGGCCCACCCGCATCAAGCCCGAACGGCGGAGCCGCGCGGGCGGGCTCCTCACTCCGGCTCCTCGCCCTTGCAGCCCTTGTGCTGGTTCTTGCAGCAGTAGGCGATCTTCCCTGGGGACCACGACAGCTCCAGGCAGTGCATGCAGTGGTGGTAGCCCGCGTCGCAGTCGTACTCGCTCTTGTCCTCCTCGGGGGGCGCGTCGCCCTGCGGGAGGCCCGAGGGCGGGGGCAGCTCCGAGGGGCAGCCCTTGTTGGCGGTCTTGCAGCAGTAGATCTTCTTCTCGCCAGACCAGCCGCGCACCCACTGCAGCGGGTCGAGGTCGTTGTAGCCGGCGTTGCAGTCGATCGGGCACGGGGACGTGGTGCTCATCGCCGTTGTCACCACCGGCGCGACCGGCGCGACGGGCACGACCAGCGCCGGCATGGTGCTGGGCGCAGCGGGTGTCGTCGGGCAGCCCTTGCCCTCGTGCAGGCAGCAGTACACCTTCTTGGGCACATCCCAAGACACGACGTCGCCCTGGCCGCAGTTGATCTTCTTCTCCTGGAGGCCTCCAAAATCGGGTCCGAGCAGATGGGGTCCGAGGATCGCGCCGCATCGCCAGTGCATCACCGGTGCATCGGCGACGTCGGCGACGCATCGGCGCCGTCTGCGTAGAGAAAGTCTGGCCCGACGTCGAGGCGCATCGCCGATGCATTGGCGATGCGGCGCGATTCTCCGATCCCATTCACTCGGACCCCACTTGGGAGGCCCGGATCTCCGTGGTCGTGGGCGGCGGGGGCGGCGGGGGCGGGGGGGGCGGCGGCGGGGGCGGGGGCGGCGGGGGCGGGGGCGGGGGCGCAGCCGTCGTGGCCTTCGTGGTGGTGGTCTTCGCGGTGGTGGTGTCAGGCGGCGGAGTGGTCGTGATGATCACCGGGGGGTGGTCGTCGTCGTCGTGGTGGTCGTCGTCGAGCCCGGCGCCATCGCGAAGAGCAGGAGGGGCAGCAGGAGGAGCGACAGCCCCAGGGGCACGAGGCAGATCAGGCAGCAGTTCGGGCCGCGCCCAGGGATGCGGACCGCCCCGAACTCGCCCGCGCCCATGCCCACGTACTTGTACGTGGTCTCCTGGACGTAGTCGCCCCCCGGGCCCACGTAGCTCAGGATCGTGCCGCCGCCGCCGCCGCAGCCCGAGCCCTCAGCGCACGCCGCGCCGGCGCCGGGGCCGCAGCCCATGCAGGAGGTGGTGGTCGCGCAGCACGCCGTGCCGCAGTCCTGTCAGGGGGCGAGGCGGGGGGGGACAACTGGCACGGGGGGGGGCGGCACAATGACCTGGGATCGGCGATGCATGGCCGGCAGGTCGGCAAAGCCGCGCCTTCTGGGGTGGGGCGGGGCCCAGTGGACCCCCCCTCTGGGCCAGTCCCCCGCCCTCCGCCATTGCCCCTGAATGTCCGCGCCCCCGCCTCCGTACGCGCCGCCCGCGCCGTACAGGCCGCCCGCGCCGTACATGCCGCTGGCGCCGTACGCGCGGCCCGAGCCGTACGCGCCGCCGAGGCCGCCCGCGCCTCCACCGAGGCCCCCGCCGTAACCGTAGCGGAACGACATGGCGCCGCGGGCGCGGAGGCGCTGCTGCAGAGAAGGAGGGTCCCTGGGGAAGGCTGGGGCCAAGATGGCAGGAACAGCCAGCACCGACTCGCCAGGATGCACGGCAACGCCGCGCGGGCATCAGCATCGAGGTGGACCCTGCGCTGCCTTCCCCCCCCGCCCCACCGAGAGCCCGCACGCCCCCTGCCCGCGGGGAGGGGACGAACTGCCACCCCAGAGATCCGAGGCTCTGACATTCTCAAAAACATGGGGCCCCCAGAAGTCCCGACCCTTTCCCCGTTCACCCTGGGCCGGCTTTGGATCCTGATTCGTCTTGTGGACGGTCCCGGGGGGCTCGGTGAGGGCCCCCGCGGCCAGCTCCAGAGCGCTCCAGAGCTCTCGGGCCAGACCAGCGCGAAGGGGAGGATGGGGGGCCGGATGGGGGAGGGGGCCAGGGGATCTCAGGGAGGAGGGAGGGATCGGGTCGGGCAGAGCTGGGGGGAGCCAGCTCAGCTCACGTACGTGTGCGCAATGTTCAAATAGATATATAATGTGAATATCAGCATATATATATAATATGTATACATATAAATATGTATACATGCATGCATGCCTGCCTGCCTGCCTGCATGAATGTATACATACACACCCATACACACATACACACATACACACATGCATGCATACATACATATACACATGCAGACATGCATGCAGACATGCATGCATGCATACATACATACATACATTCATGCATACATACATACATACATACATACATACATACATACATACATACATACATACATACATATGTGTATACATACATGCATACACACACGCGCATACATACATGCATACACGCATACATACATACCTACATACATACATACATACATACATACATACATACATACAAATATACATTACATACATACATTACATGCATACATACATACATACATACATACACACACATACATACATACATACATACATACATACATACATACATGCATACACACATGCATGCATGCATACATACATATATATATATATACATACATACATACATACATACATACATACACACACATACGTACATACCTGTATGCGTACATGCATACAAGCATACATAGCTACATAAATCCAAACATACATACATGCATATATGCATGTATACATACATGCATACATACATACATGCATGCATACATACATGCGTGGGTGCGTGCGTACGTGCGTGCATGCATGCATGCATACATACATATAGACATCCATGCATGCATTTATACATACATACATACATACATACATACATACATACATACATACATACATACACACACAGAGAGACAGACAGACAGACAGACACACAGACAGACACCCATACAGACAGACAGACAGAGAGACAGACAGACAGACAGACAGACACACAGACAGACAGACATACATACATACATGCATGCATGCATGCATACATACATACATAGATGCACATTTGTTTGTAGATATTTGTAAATGTCGATATATATATATATATGTACATTCATGTGTAGACATATATATATATATACATATATATGTATATATATATATGTATATATATATATATATGTATACCTGTGTGCATGGCCATTGTTGCTGTTCCTGGCGCTGGAGACTCCCATGCATCGAGCTCGAGGAACCTGACGTCTCCTCCGCAGGGGAGCGGCGGGAAGCGGCAACGGGAGCCGCGCGCGGGCGCGTGTAGCTTTGCCTCCACGCCCGGCGGGCTCTGGCTGCGACCAGCCCCCCTCGACAACGACAGAAACAGAAACGGGGGCAGCCGCTCGAGAGGCGAGAGCTGCGGGCGGCCCACCCGCATCAAGCCCGAACGGCGGAGCCGCGCGGGCGGGCTCCTCACTCCGGCTCCTCGCCCTTGCAGCCCTTGTGCTGGTTCTTGCAGCAGTAGGCGATCTTCCCCGGGGACCACGACAGCTCCAGGCAGTGCATGCAGTGGTGGTAGCCCGCGTCGCAGTCGTACTCGCTCTTGTCCTCCTCGGGGGGCGCGTCGCCCTGCGGGAGGCCCGAGGGCGGGGGCAGCTCCGAGGGGCAGCCCTTGTTGGCGGTCTTGCAGCAGTAGAAAAAGGAAGCACGACATGAGCCCGATGACGGGCACCCCGGCCTGGGGCCTGCGCCGCGCTCAATCAGGTGCCTTCTCCGCGGGGCCGGCGGCGAGGACCCCCTCCGGCACCACCAACAAGTCCGCCTCCTCCTCCTCCGCTTCCTCCGCCTCCGCGGCCTCCTCCTCCTCTGTGTCTGCTCCCGCCCTCCTCCTCCTCCTCCTCCTCAACTTCCGTCCCTTCTCGGCGCCGCTGCGGCGTCGTTTGCGCGTTCCCTCCTCTGCCTCGCCGCTGTCTGGGAGGGGACCTGCTGCAGCCTCTGGCCCGCGCTGCTGGTGCTGGGCCTCCTCCTCCCTTGGCGCCTCCAGCTGCTCCTCTGCGGCCTCCTCCACCTCTGCTGCCTCCACATCTGGCTCCTCCTCTTCTCTGGTCCGCTGCGGGGCCTCGTACCGCTCGGCCAGCACGCGCCGTCGGATCCTGGCCATGGCCCTGATGCGGTCATCCCAGCGGTCTTGCAGCAGTAGATCTTCTTCTCGCCAGACCAGCCACGCACCCACTGCAGCGGGTCGAGGTCGTTGTAGCCGGCGTTGCAGTCGATCGGGCACGGGGACGTGGTGCTCATCGCGGTTGTCACCACAGGCGCGACCGGCGCGACGGGCACGACCGGCGCCGGCATGGTGCTGGGCGCAGCCGGCGTCGTCGGGCAGCCCTTGCCCTCGTGCAGGCAACAGTACACCTTCTTGGGCACATCCCAAGACACGACGTCGCCCTCGCCGCAGTTGATCTTCTTCTCCTGGAGGCCTCCAAAATCGGGTCCGAGTAGATGGGGTCCGAGGATCGAGCCGCATCGCCAGTGCATCGCCAGTGCATCGCAGATGCATCGCCGATGCATCGGCGACGTCGGCGACGCATCGGCACCGTCCGCGTAGAGAAAGTCTGGCCCCACGTCGAGGCGTATCGCCGATGCATCGGCGATGCGGCGCGATTCTCCGATCCCATTCACTCGGACCCCACTTGGGAGGCCCGGATCTCCGTGGTCGTGGGCGGCGGGGGCGGCGGGGGCGGGGGGGGCGGCGGCGGGGGCGGGGGCGGCGGGGGCGGGGGCGGGGGCGCAGCCGTCGTGGCCTTCGTGGTGGTGGTCTTCGCGGTGGTGGTGTCAGGCGGCGGAGTGGTCGTGATGATCACCGGGGTGGTGGTCGTCGTCGTGGTGGTCGTCGTCGAGCCCGGCGCCATCGCGAAGAGCAGGAGGGGCAGCAGGAGGAGCGACAGCCCCAGGGGCACGAGGCAGATCAGGCAGCAGTTCGGGCCGCGCCCAGGGATGCGGACCGCCCCGAACTCGCCCGCGCCCATGCCCACGTACTTGTACGTGGTCTCCTGGACGTAGTCGCCCCCCGGGCCCACGTAGCTCAGGATCGTGCCGCCGCCGCCGCCGCAGCCCGAGCCCTCAGCGCACGCCGCGCCGGCGCCGGGGCCGCAGCCCATGCAGGAGGTGGTGGTCGCGCAGCACGCCGTGCCGCAGTCCTGTCAGGGGGCGAGGCGGGGGGGGGCAACTGGCACGGGGGGGGGCGGCGATCGGCGATGCATGGCCGGCAGGTCAGCAAAGCCGCGCCTTCTGGGGTGGGGTGGGGCCCATGCCCAGATGGGGTCCACCCGCCCCCCCTCTGGGCCAGTCCCCCGCCCTCCGCCATTGCCCCTGAATGTCCGCGCCCCCGCCTCCGTACGCGCCGCCCGCGCCGTACAGGCCGCCCGCGCCGTACATGCCGCTGGCGCCGTACGCGCGGCCCGAGCCGTACGCGCCGCCGAGGCCGCCCGCGCCTCCACCGAGGCCCCCGCCGTAACCGTAGCGGAACGACATGGCGCCGCGGGCGCGGAGGCGCTGCTGCAGAAAAGGAGGGTCCCTGGGGAAGGCTGGGGCCAAGATGGCAGGAACAGCCAGCACCGACTCGCCAGGATGCACGGCAACGCCGCGCAGGCATCAGGATCGAGGTGGACCCTGCGCTGCCTTCCCCCCTCGACCCGCCCCACCGAGAGCCCGCACGCCCCCTGCCCGCGGGGAGGGGATGAACTGCCACCCCAGAGATCCGAGGCTCTGCCATTCTCAAAAACACGGGGCCCCCAGAAGTCCCGACCCTTTCCCCGTTCACCCTGGGCCGGCTTTGGATCCTGAGTCGTCTTGTGGACGGTCCCGGGGGGCTCGGTGAGGGCCCCCGCGGCCAGCTCCAGAGCGCTCCAGAGCTCTCGGGCCAGACCAGCGCGAAGGGGAGGATGGGGGGCCGGATGGGGGAGGGGGCCAGGGGATCTCAGGGAGGAGGGAGGGATCGGGTCGGGCAGAGCTGGGGGGAGCCAGCTCAGCTCACGCACGTGTGCGCAATGTTCAAATAGATAAATTATGTGAATATCAGCATATATATATATATATATGCATATATAAATATAAATATATACATATATGTATACATATATATACACATATATACATGCATGCATGCCTGCATGCCTGACTGCATGAATGTATACATACACACCCATACACACATACACACATGCATACATACATACATACATACATACATACATGCATGCATACATACATACACACATACATACATACATACATATATACATATACATACAGGCATGCATACAGACATGCATGCATATATACATACATACCTACCTACATACATACATACATACATACATACATGCAGACATACATTCATAATTTATACATACATACATACATACATATATACATACATACATACATACATACATACATACATACAGACAGACAGACAGACAGACAGACAGACAGACAGACAGACAGACAGACAGACAGACAGACAGACAGACACACAATACAGACAGACAGACAGAGAGACAGACAGACAGACACACAGACAGACAGACATACATGCATACATGCATGCATGCATACATACATACGTAGATGCACACTTGTTTGTAGACATTTGTAAATGTTGATATATATATATATATATGTACATTCATGTGTATACCTATATATATATATATACCTGTGTGCATGGCCATTGTTGCTGTTCCTGGCGCTGGAGACTCCCATGCATCGAGCTCGAGGAACCTGACGTCTCCTCCGCAGGGGAGCTGCGGGGAGCGGCAACGGGAGCCGCGCGCGGGCGCGTGTAGCTTTGCCTCCACGCCCGGCGGGCTCTGGCCGCGACCAGCCCCCCTTCGACAACGACAGAAACAGAAACGGGGGCAGCCGCTCGAGAGGCGAGAGCTGCGGGCGGCCCACCCGCATCAAGCCCGAACGGCGGAGCCGCGCGGGCGGGCTCCTCACTCCGGCTCCTCGCCCTTGCAGCCCTTGTGCTGGTTCTTGCAGCAGTAGGCGATCTTCCCCGGGGACCACGACAGCTCCAGGCAGTGCATGCAGTGGTGGTAGCCCGCGTCGCAGTCGTACTCGCTCTTGTCCTCCTCGGGGGGCGCGTCGCCCTGCGGGAGGCCCGAGGGCGGGGGCAGCTCCGAGGGGCAGCCCTTGTTGGCGGTCTTGCAGCAGTAGATCTTCTTCTCGCCAGACCAGCCGCGCACCCACTGCAGCGGGTCGAGGTCGTTGTAGCCGGCGTTGCAGTCGATCGGGCACGGGGACGTGGTGCTCATCGCCGTTGTCACCACCGGCGCGACCGGCGCGACGGGCACGACCGGCGCCGGCATGGTGCTGGGCGCAGCCGGTGTCGTCGGGCAGCCCTTGCCCTCGTGCAGGCAGCAGTACACCTTCTTGGGCACATCCCAAGACACGACGTCGCCCTCGCCGCAGTTGATCTTCTTCTCCTGGAGGCCTCCAAAATCGGGTCCGAGCAGATGGGGTCCGAGGATCGCGCCGCATCGCCAGTCGCCGATGCATCGCCGATGCATCGCCGATGCATCGGCGACGCATCGGCGCCGTCGGCGTAGAGAAAGTCTGGCCCGACGTCGAGGCGCATCGCCGATGCATTGGCGATGCGGCGCGATTCTCCGATCCCATTCACTCGGACCCCACTTGGGAGGCCCGGATCTCCGTGGTCGTGGGCGGCGGGGGCGGCGGGGGCGGGGGGGGCGGCGGCGGGGGCGGGGGCGGCGGGGGCGGGGGCGGGGGCGCAGCCGTCGTGGCCTTCGTGGTGGTGGTCTTCGCGGTGGTGGTGTCCGGCGGCGGAGTGGTCGTGATGATCACCGGGGTGGTGGTCGTCGTCGTGGTGGTCGTCGTCGAGCCCGGCGCCATCGCGAAGAGCAGGAGGGGCAGCAGGAGGAGCGACAGCCCCAGGGGCACGAGGCAGATCAGGCAGCAGTTCGGGCCGCGCCCAGGGATGCGGACCGCCCCGAACTCGCCCGCGCCCATGCCCACGTACTTGTACGTGGTCTCCTGGACGTAGTCGCCCCCCGGGCCCACGTAGCTCAGGATCGTGCCGCCGCCGCCGCCGCAGCCCGAGCCCTCAGCGCACGCCGCGCCGGCGCCGGGGCCGCAGCCCATGCAGGAGGTGGTGGTCGCGCAGCACGCCGTGCCGCAGTCCTGTCAGGGGGCGAGGCGGGGGGGGGGGCAACTGGCACGGGGGGGGGCGGCGATCGGCGATG
>CAUYUJ010021601.1:27912-50869 GCA_963575745.1 Prorocentrum cordatum | reverse complement strand
GGGGTCTCTTGGCATGCTTCTCGGGCGCCTCTAGGAGCCACTTGTGAAGCCTCTGGGGGGCATCTTGGGAGCTGTTTGGGGCCTCTTGGGGCCTCTTTTGACCCTCTTTTGGGCCTCTTGGAGGCCTACTGGCGGTCTGGGGGTCGACTTGGGGCGGGGGGCTCGGAATATGAGGTGGAGTTCCCCCCCTTTGGCCCATCTCAGGCCGTCAAGGGCGCCTCTTGGACCGTCTTGGGGCTCTCTTGGGCCGTCTTGGGGCTCTCTTGGGGGCCTCTTGGACCGTCTGTGGACGATCTTGGGGGCCTCTTGGGCCGTCTTGGACGCTGTTGCACGCTGTAAAACCAAAGAAGCGAGTATGCTGAAAATGCAACAGTTTCCGAAGGGAATGGGGCAATTTTGGGCATCCGGGGCGCTCTGGGGGAGCATTTTTGAGCCTTCTTGGGGCGTATTGGGGGCCTCCTGGGGGCTCTTCGGCCATCTTGAGGCCATCTTGGGTCGTCTTGGGCGCTATTGCGCCGCTCTTGTCGCTGAGTCGTGCTCCCTGGAACTCTTTTGGTCGGCATGGGGGGGGGCCCAGGAAGCCCCAGGGAGGGGGGGGAGTGAGCCCAAAAGGCGCGGGGAGGGCCCGGGGGGGGAAATCCGGCAGGGTGTCCAAGCCAGGACCCCGGGCCATCTTGGGCGTCTTCGGGGTCTGTTGAGGGTCTCTTGGCCATCTTTAGAGCCCGCGTGGCCTGTCTTGGGCGTCTCCGGGAATTCTCCCGGGGGCCCCGCGCGCGCACGAGGAGTCTAGGCAGCTGGCCGGGGGCCTCTCCGGGAACGCCCCCGATGGCCCGGAGCACTCATGGGGGGTTGGGGCACCGGGCCGGGGGCCCCCATCCCTGTAGCCGGGTGTGTATACATATATATATATATATATATATATGTAGATGTATATGTGTGTATGTATATTAATACACATACATACATACATACATACATACATACATACATACATACATACATACATACATGCATGCATGCATGCATGCATGCATGCATGCATGCATACATACATACATACATACATACATACATACATACATAGATCTATACATATATACATATACATATACATACATACATACATACATACATGCATGCATACATACATACATACATACATACATACGTACGTACGTACGTACGTACGTACGTACCTACTTACATACATACATACATGCATGCATACATGCATACAGATATGCATACATGCATGCATGCATGCATACATACATGCATGCATACAGACAGACAGAGAGACAGCCATACAGACATACAGACATACATACATACATACAGACTTGCATACATACATACATACATGCATACATGCATACATGCATACATGCATACATACATACACACACATACATACATGCATACATACATGCATACATGCAACATACTCTACATACATACGTGCATACATAGATGCATACATGCATGCATACATACATATATATATATATACAGACATACATACAAACATACATACATACATACAATCATTCATACATACATACATACCTTACATTACATTACAGCACATTACATTACATACATACATGCATACATACATACACACATACATGCACGCATGCATGCATACGTACGTACTTACGTACAATCATACATAGATATACACAAACATACATATATATATACATACATACATGCATGCATGCATGCATACATGCATAAATACATACATGCATGCATGCATGCATGCATGCATGCATACATGTATACATACATACATGCATACATACTGTCATACATATATAAACAACTGAACACGTGTGTATATACAAGTGGCACGTGTGTGCCCAGGCTCATACAAAAAACTGAAGGGGCGTTTGAAGCAGGAGTGAAATGCAACAGCGAAGTCGCACTCGAGCGCAAGTGGGGTTGCCACACCTTGCGATGTGCGTACCAAGGCCCCCCAGGAAGCCTCAGGAGACCCGACTTGGATACCAGAAGAGGCTCCAGGAGGCCCCAGGATTGTGAGTGTTGTGTGGGTGTGTGTGTGATGTGTGCTCTGTGTTGTGCGTGTTTTTTTGTGCGTTGTAGGTGTTGTGTGTGTGTTATGTTTGTCTAGCGTGTGATGTGTTGGGCGTGCTTTGTGACCCTGTGTGTGCATGTAGTTCTGAGCCCCCAGGAGGCCCCAGGAGGCCCCAGGCGGCCTCAGGAGGTCCCAGGAGACCCCAAGAGGCTTCAGGAGGCCCCAAGAGGCTCCAGGAGGCCGCAGGAGGCCCCAGGAGGCCCCAGGAGGTTTCAGGAGACCCCCCTGAGGCTCCGAGGCGGGGTCTGGGGTACCAGAAGGTTCAGAAAGCCCCAGGAGGCCCCAGGAGGTTCCAGGAGGCCCCCATGAGGCTCCGAGGCGGGGTCTGGGGTACCAGAGGGTACGTGGGGGCTCGATTTTGGGAGGATGTTTCAAGCGAAAACGCCATTCTCTGAGAATCGGGGTCAAAATGTGTTTGAAGGTGTTATGTTGAAATGTTGAAATTCCCATGTGGTTTTGGACCCTGACTTCACGATTTGCGTGAGGGGTGCCACTGATTTTCAGAATTTCGAAGATGTCCCTAACGAAACGGCCAGAAAAATCGTGAACGCCCCGCGTACGCATTAATCGCCTCTGAGCTCTACTCCCTCGGAGAGGTGCGTATGATTATATATATATATATATATATATATATATATATATAGATGGCTATTGTTGTTGTTCCTGGCGCTGGAGACTCCTATGCATCGAGCTCGAAAGATCCGAGGCACCGATATTCTCGAAACACGGGGCCCCCAGAAATCCCGACCCTTTCCTCCGGGCCGGCTTTTGATCGGAGGGCAACATTGGCGGGGAACCTACTGAGGGCGAGTCACATGTTACGGCTCTGTAGAACTTCGACGCATCGCAACTTGCTTAACAAGTGCGGGAGTCAACCCACCAAGGGTGGACTCACCCCTGTCTTTCATGGGAAGGAGAGGGGGTTCGAACTGCGCGTGAGTGGTTCACAACGAGCTAAGAACGCCAAAGGATCCCTTGTAGGAGCCTTCCCCATACCCTGGGCCCTGGGGAGCCCTTGCCACCCGTGTCTGCAGTAGATGTTGAACCACTACTGTAGCAGCCAGCATGCACACTACCTTAGTCTCCAATCGCATACGTAGACACTGGTTTGTCCTTTGTGCGTTCCTCCTGATCACTCCCTCCAAGCCCCTTCTCGTGCTAACACTAATCAGATCATCATATTGGTCATATCTGTCATCAGAATCATCATCACCACCATCATAATCATCATAATACTAATCATCATCAGCATCAGCATTAGCATCATCAGCATCATCAGCATCAGCATCATCATCATCAGCAGCAGCATCATCATCAGCAGCATCAACATACTGGTCAGATCCGTCATCATCACCATCACCACCCATGATCAGTATTATAATAAGCCGGATCATCATCACCATTATCAGCATCATCATCAGCATCATCAGCATCATCAGCATCATCAGCATCATCAACATCAGTACCATCATCATCATCATCAGCAGCATCATCATCATTGCAAGCATCAGCATCACTATCGTCATAATCATCATCCACATCGTCGTCGTCATCGACATCGTCATCGCCATCATCGTCATCATCATCAGCATCATCAGCATCACCAGCATCATCATCAGCATCATCAGCATCATCAGCATCATCAGCATCATCATCACCAGCAGTACCATCACCATCATCATCGTTACAAGCATCATCATCACCATCGTCATAATCATCATCCGCATCGTCGTCGTCATCGACATCGTCATCGCCATCATCGTCATCATCAGCAGTATTATCATCATCTTCAGCATCATCGACAACATCTTCAACATCTTCATCCAATTTGCCGCGTCCTTGACGACGCTCTCAAAACCGTCACCACAGCCAGCATTATCATCCTCATCGTCATCATCACCATCATCAACATCATCATCAGTAGCATCATCATAATCATTATCATTTTCATCTTCATCATCATCATCATCATCATCATCCTCATCATCATCATCGTCGTCATCCATATCATCATCATCATCATCATAATCATCATCATCATCATCATCATCATCATCATCATCATCATCATCATCATCATCGTCCACAGCACCATCATCGGCAGCAGAAGCAGCAGCAGCATTGGCAGCAGCAGCAGCAGCCTCAGCGTTGTTACCATCATCATCAGCATCGTCCGCATCTCATCATAATCAGCAGCAGCAGCATCATCATGAACAGCATCATCACCGTCATCGTCAGCATCATCATCATCATCATCATCATCATCATCATCATCATCATCATCATCATCATCATCATCATCATCATCAACGTCGTCAGCGACAGTAGCAGCATCATCATTGGCATGATCATAATCAGGTCTGTCGTCACCATCATCATCATCATCATCATCATCATCATCGTCGTCGTACCCATCGTCATCATCGACACCATCATCATTGATTATCACCACCATCATCGTCATGCGTATCAGTATGTATCCTCAGCACCAGCATCGCATCATCATCATCGCTCAGCAGCAGCATCCTCATCATCATCATCATCATCATCATCATCATCAGCATCGTCATCACCACCATCATCATGATCAGCATCATCAGCAGCAGCAGCAGTAGCATCACCATGATAATCTTCATGATCACCATCAGCGCCATCATCATCAATCTCGTCGTCCTCATCATGAGCAGCCGCATCGGCATCATCTTCATCCTCCTCATCATCATTATATTCCGCATTATCTGCATCGCCACCATCATCAGCATCATAGTCGTCATCGTCAGCAACTCGGCATAATCATCACCAGCATCACCAGCATCATGATCATCACCACCATCATCAACATCAACAGCATGGGCACCATCATAATCAGCATCCTTATCACCATGACCATCACTATCACCATCACCATCATCATCAGCATCATCAGCATCCGCAAAATCGTGATCGTGATCGTCATCGTCATCCTCATCAACATGATCCTCACCAATAATCTACATCAGATCGTCGTCAATATAATCCTCCGCATCATCAATACCATCATCGGTCCCATCTGCACCCCGCCATCACCACAACCACCTCGCCATCTTGTCACCTCGCGGCACCGTCATAGCAGTCATCATGAGCATCACCGGCAGCATCACCACCGTCGTCGGGGCGTGGCCCTGGCGACGTCCATTCCCCCTGCGCCACGCCATGCCCTCTTGCTCTCCTCCTCTTCCTCCTCCTCATCCTCCTCCTCTTCTCCCGCCACCTCCTTGCTCCTCCTCCCGCCCTTTCCTCCTCTTCTTCTTTCCCCCCCCCTGGGGCCATGTCGGGACGCATGACGCCCAAGTTCGCGATCCCAACGCCGGACTTCGCCGTGCCTCGGAGCCAGGGGCGGGAGGGGGCGCGGTGGAGGCGAAAGAGAAGGGGACAAGGAGCGAGGGGGCAGGAGGTGGAGGGATGGAGGAAGAGAGGGAGGGAGGCACGGAGGTAGGAGGAGGGAGGAGGGGGAGGGGGAGGGGAGGGGAGGGGAGAAGAGAGAAGGGGAAGGGGCGGGGAAGGGGGAGGGAACAGAGGAGGGCGATTCGAAGGGAGGTGAGGTGGAGTGGAGTGGAGAGAAGGGGGGAGGGGGCAAGGGGCGGGGATAGGGAACGGAGAGAGGAGAGAGGAGAGGGGCAAGCCAGGTGCGCTCGCGCCACATCTGCCATCCGATGCCCTCCCTCCCATCCCTTCCCATTGCGCTGATGTGTCTGTGTCCGCGGACGCGTGTCACAGCCGACCTGACACTCACAAAGAAGGCCCCACCGCGTTATGCGCAATCGGAGAAGGGGAGCTGCGTACACAGGAGGAGGAGAAGGAGCAGGAGGTGCCAGGTGAGCAGGAGGATGAGCAGGAGGAGGCGGAGGAAAAGGAGAAGCACGTGGAAGGAGGAGAACGAGGACGGACAGCGGCAGCAGGAACTGGAGTGAAAGGGGCAGGAGGAGCAGGAGGACCAGGGGAAGGAGGAGGGAAAATAAGCATGGCGTCGATAATAAAAACTCGGGTCCAGAAAAGTGGCCTGCACTGGGGCGAGAGCGCCATTCTGAACGCTGGGAGCACGGCGCCGATACGAAAATGAAGCCCACGCGGCAGCAAGAACACCACTTCGAACCACCGAAACATCGGATTGAAAAAACATGAGACAAGCAAACCAGCTATCATCCAGACGGAGACCTCGCCATCGCTCGGACGTCCATTCCTCATGCATGGTTCGTGTTCGCGCGTGTTGCTTTACTCGATGATCCAGGATGCTCCTCGGTGGTCCTCGCCAAAGATGCACACGTCCGAGCGATGCCAAGAGTCAGGGGGGAGAGGAGAGAAGTATTAATACTGCGTAATTGCAAAAGGGGAGGTGAGAGGAGAAGGGCCGGGAAAAGAAAGAACAAGAAACATGTTGGACCTGTTGACCAAGGACAGGGTCGTGCAGCGAAGGAGGAGGGTTGATGCGACGCGGGGCACTGCAGAGTGCGTGCTCCTTTTGCGGCTGTGCAGGTTGGTGGCGCATACACTCTGCGAGTTAACACTAGCGCCACCACCCAGCTGAGCCCCCGAAATGGAGAGAACAAAAAGGGCAAGACTGCAGATGATCGTCTCTGACTGGGAGGTGGAGGGAGGAAGGAGGGAGTGGGGGGAACGAAAGCAGCCCCCGCACGGCGGTGCCTCGACACGGGCGGGACCCGAGCCAAGGCACCACCGCAATCTCACGCAGCCAGTCGCCCCACCCCCCGAAGGCAGGACAGGACCGGCTACAGAGGCGGACGGACAACCCTCGCAAGGCCGCGGCCTCGGCTCCGCCAGAGGCCGCCGACACCGCCGCTTGAAGTCCCTGCGGTCGAGGAGCACGGGCCGAAGAGCCTTCGGCACTCCTCCGCGCCGAGGCCAGAGGCCATCTTCGATCCGCTGCATATTCTCTCGGCCTTTCTCTAAGAAGGCCTGAGCATTTTGATGCCAGGTGGCGCCCATGCTTCCCACGTTGAGTGCAAACTGCGAGCAGGTAGCGGTCACAGTTCTTGGGCTCGTGGCTGGGGTGCATTTCGCGTCCAGCTGCCGGCGCCCACGTAACCCCCGCGCAGAACTCCAAGGGGCCGTCAGGGAGACCTGGCAGCACGGATGATCCGCGAGCAGGGCGCCATCACGGGGCTCCGTGAACCTTTCCACGTGCAGCCTGCACGCAGGTCGCAAACATGAAGCAGGAAGGCGGACAAAGCAGACCGGGTCCGGGCCCTCCAAGAAGAAACAAACGCAGCAGCAGCAGATCGACTCTTGAAGTAGGAAGGCGCTCGAAGTAGATTGGAGTCTGGAAAGCCAGACATGCCAACTTTCAACGACCGGCGTGTACTCTGCTGAAGCGATGGCTGCTGTGTTGGATGGCAAACCGCACTGCAGGAAGCGATGGCCTTCTCTCTTGGCGCTGGCGTTCCCCGTTCCAGCGGTCCGTCTCCACGGCTCAAGCCAACGCCCGTCGGGCTCGAGGACGCATCGATCGATCGAGAATGCATCCATCTCCCACCGACACCGCACCCATCGCCCGGCGCGCGGAGAGCGCCAGGGGCGTCGCCAAGAATGTAGTCAGCAGCATCGCAAAAGGAGCCAAACTGCGCGACAATTCGCCAGCGTGGCAGCGCAGGCCCCGCACCTCTTACTCGGACAGCGGGGCGGACCGACAGAGAAACGGGGGCAAGGCAAGCGACACAAGACAGGCAGGACAGCGAGGAGCCAGGGAGCCGCCGACCCTCTCGGAGCCGCCTCCCCAGTCCCCGTAGCCGCCAGAGCGCTGCCCCTTGATGAAGAGACACTGCTCTGGGGCCCAGAGCCCTGGGCGTGCGGTGGTCTCGTCCATGAGTGGTGTGATCCACCCGAGGAGTGGCCGAATCTTCTGGGCGCTTCTGGAGGCCCACACGAATGCGTCTCCACCGATCTCGGATGGCACCGCGGGGAGGGGAGGGGGAAAAGCAATGAGGAGGGGGCAGTCGTCGAGGAAGTTTCGGGCTGAAGGTGAAACGGTGCTCGATGTTGTGGCTCAAGGCTTGGCGCCGCGCACACTCGTCTTACAATATCCGAACAGTTGCACGGATGGAGGGTAAACCCTTTTCGAAATGGGGTTGTCGCCTGAGACTGTCTCCGTCTTTCTGAAGCACAACGCTGACATGTAAAACAGCTACGCGGATGGAGGGCGCCTTCTGTTCAAAAACGAGACTGTCGCTTGATGGCTGCTTCAACGTTGCGATCCAACACTGTGGTAATTCTCACAAAGAGCTGAAGGGATAGACAGCGGCTCCCGTTACAAAGAGGGCCTCTCGCCTGACTGGCACGACCGCGGGGCGCTCGTCTTTCAAGGGGCCTCTCCCCGAGTACGGAGCGGCACGCAGTACGTGCAGTGACTCGTGCGGAGAATCACGCCAACGTGGACTACGGATCCATGGACATGGCGCGCGAACGAGAGATCCAATGGATCGGGGAGAGCACCTGCGAAACATGAGGCCAAAGCCGAAACGGGGCCCGACATGCGGGGGGAACGTGGGACAGGAGGGCATGTTGCAGCATCGTGGATGCACCACGTGCTCACTCGAGTCTCTCCTCCTCCAACTCCTATCCTACTCGTCCTTATCCTTGTCCTCCGGACCTCACCGCGCGGTCCGTCACCGCACGGCTTTGGGACCCTGGAGGCCCCTGTCGCCCGGGACGGCCTCGGAGAACGACCCGAGCCCCAAAACCGTGCGGTGACCCCGAATCCCCACCGACTCACCGCACGGTGTGGTCACCACCCCGCTTGGGGACCCCCGAGTCCTTATCCTTGTCCTCCACCTCCAGAATCAGCCCCCCCTCCAGAGTCAGCCCTCCAGAATCTCTCCTCCTCCGTCCCCCTCCAGAATCAGCCCTCCAGAATCAGCCCCCCCTCCAGAATCTCTCCTCCTCCGCCCCCCTCCGGAAGCAGCCCCGGATCTCTCCGGGGCCGCATTGGAACGAGAGCTCCGTGGCGGCTCCAGCCGCGGCGGCGGGACGCCTCCCGCAGGGCCCAGGAGAGGCCAGCACGGACAAGAAGCCCAGACTCTCCTCTGCGCAGTAGCTACCTGTGCACCACCATCATGATGGGCCTGTCTTCCACCACCACCACCGCAAGTTGGAGGGGGGAAGGAGGTGGAGGATGAGGAGGAGGAGGACCTCAGAAGACGAAGGGGAGGAGGACCACCTCCCCCCTCCAACTTATGGTGGTGGTGGAAAACAGGCCCATCACATCACGCCTGGCCAGGGCAATCCTGGGCCCCAGCACGGCGCAAAAGCGCCCCTCGCCGAGGACAGCCATGGATGGCCCTGGCCTGGCTTGCTGATGTTGTTATGTTCAGATGCCTTCTGCGGATCCTCCTATCACGGCCACCTCCTCCTCCTCCTCCTCCTCCTCATCCTCCTCCTCCTCCTCCTCCTCCTCTCCTCCTCCTCCCTCCTCCTCCTCCCTCCTCCTCCTCCTTCACTCCTCCTTCCTCCCTCCTACCTCCTCCCCCATCCGCCTCCGCCGCCTCCTCCTCCTCCTCCTCCTCCTCCTCATCCATCCTCACTCCTCATCCTCATCACCATCCTCATCTCATCATCATCATCATCATCATCATCATCATCATCATCATCATCATCTCATCATATCCTCATCCTCATCCTCATCCTCATCCTCATCCTCATCACATCCTCATCATCATCATCATCATCATCATCATCATCATCATCATCATCATCAGCATCTTCATCATCATCATCATCATCATCATCATCAACATCAGCATCATCATCATAATCATCATCATTATCATCATCAGCATCATCATTATCACCATGACCACCACCACCATCATCATCATCATCATCATCATCATCAACATCATCCTCCTCATCATCATCACCACCACCACCACCACCATCATCATCATCATCATCATGAGCAGCAGCAGCATCATCATCACCACCACCATCATCATCATCATCATCATGAGCGTCAGCATCAGTGTCATAATCATCATCATCATCATCATCATCATCATCATCATCATCATCATCATCATCACCCTCCTCCTCCTCCTCCTCATCATCACCAGCATCACCAGCATCACCATCATCATCATCATCATCATCATCATCGTCATCATCATCACCGGTAGCATCAGCAGCATCATCAACATCATCATCAGCATCATCATAACCATCAGCATCATCATCATCGTCATCATCGTCATCATCATCACCAGCATCACCATCAGCATTACCATCCGCATCAGCATCATCATCAGCATCAGTATCAGCATCATCAGCATCATCAGCATCATCATCAGCATCATCATCAGCATCAGTATCAGCATCATCAGCATCATCAGCATCATCATCAGCATCATCATCAGCATCGCCATCATCATCATCATCATCATCATCATCATCATCAGCATCATCATCATCATCATCATAATCAGAATCATCATCACCAGCATCAGCATCATCATCAGCATCATCATCACCGTCGTCAGCAGCATCATCATCATCATCCTGAGTATCAGCATCACCATCATAATCAATATCGTCATCAGCATCATCTTTATCACCTATACCATCATCCACTAAATCATCATCAGAATCATCGTCAGCAGCATCCGCATCAGCATCAGCATCATCATCATCATCATCATCATCACCATCGTCCTCGTCATCATCACCATCATCAGTAGCATCATCAGCATCATCAGCAGCATAAGCATCACCATCATCAGCATCACCATCACCATCACCATAATCATCATCATCAGCAGCAGCATCATCATCATCGGCATCATGATCATCATCATCATCATCATCATCATCATCATCATCATCATCATCCGCATCCTCATCATAAACCTCGTCCGCCTCATCGTCATCATCATCATCATCATCATCATCATCATCATCACAACGACCACCACCACCAGCGTCGTCGCCGTCGCCGTGGCCGCCGTTATCGTCGTCGTCGTGATAGTCAGATTCATCCGAATCATCCTCATCCTAATTCCCATCCTCATCCACAACCTCCTCATCCTTCTCATCATCATCATCATCATCATCATCATCATCATCATCAGCATCATCATCATCATCATCATCATCAGCAGCAGCAGCGGAATCATCATCATGGCTGGCAGCATAATCATCTTCAGCATCAGCATCAGAATCAGCATCAGCATCATCCTCATCCTCATCATCAGCAGCAGCAGCGGAATCATCATCATGGCTGGCAGCATAATCATCTTCAGCATCAGCATCAGAATCAGCATCAGCATCATCCTCATCCTCATCCTCATCATCATCATCATCATCCTCATCCTCATCCTCATCCTCATCCTCATCCTCATCCTCATCATCATCATCATCATCATCATCATCATCATCATCATCATCACCGACCGACTTCACGACAAGCCCCTCGGCGCGCTGTGCAGCCGTTTCCGTCCCCGCCGTCGGCCCAGCGTGCGCGAGACCAGGCCCCGGGGGGCGCCAAGCCCGCTCACGTCCCTGGCGCGTGGGTTCCCACGCAGGCAGCCGGAAGCGCGCTTGCACGGTGCGGGGCGCTAAGCCTGAGTTGGAGGCCTCCTAGATGGAGTCCGAGGACGGTCAACCCGTATAATAACGACGCACGATACGGATACAAGGGCCTGGGAAGGCCATGTTGACACTCTGCGAGCGGGGCGCGGCCAGCGAAAGCGGACAAGGATGGGCCGAAAGGGAAGGATGCAAGGGTGGCATGAGAAAGCCATTCATCCCTGCTATACGGGTTGACTGCAGACGGGGTCGGAAGATCTCGCCGCATCGCCAATGCATCGCAGATGCATGTGCGATGCATCGACGATGCATCGCCGACAACATCGATGCATCGGCGCCGTCAGCGTGGAGAAACTCTGGCTCCACATCGAGCCGCACCATCGATGCATCGTCGATGCGAAGGATCCTTTGGCCATTTTGACTCGGACAGAGGGCTTGATAAGTAGGGGCAAGTCCGCCACGTCAGATTTATGCTGGACGCACGTCGGAGCAGCGCGAGGCCTCCAGGATTTCCCTCATAGCGGGCGCACCCGAGGCAACAGTGTACAGTCGTCGCGCTACTAGGAGGACACGTGAATAGTCCGCCAATTTGCTGCGAAGCACGAGTTGGAGTGCCCGCGGGTCTCTTGTAGTCCTCAGGTCCTCAAATGTCGGTGATTCCCGGCTTGCCTCCCGCGCTTCCCCAGCGCTTCCCGCATGACTGAATGTTTCGGAGCCTGAACCCTGGCACGGTGGTGGGATGCGCCGAAGGCAAGCAAATCCGCCGCCCCCTGTGTGCACGGGGTGGTGGATGTCCCAGGATGTCCCAAAGAGTGCCTCAAGAGGCTCCCAAGAGGCCTTCGCCTCCTCCTCCTGCTACTCATTCTCCTCCTCCTCCTCCTCCTCCTCCTCCTCCTCCTCCTCCTTCTCCTCCTGCTCCTCCTCGACCGCCATTCCTTTTCCTTCTGCATAACTCCTGCGTGTCACGCCCCAAAGCCTGCGGCAAGGGCTGGCCGGGCGCTTCGCCTGAGACTTCCTCCGCAAGATCCTGAAGCTTGACATGCGCAAGAGCTTCGCGGACGGAGGGCGGTCCGCTTTTCAAAATGTGGCTCTCGCTTTCGCGCCGCGCACATTCTTCACCAAAAGTTGCAAGAGCTTCACGGGAGGAGGGCGGCTCCTTCTCAAAAGGTGGCTCTCACCAGATCGCCGCGCACATCTGTCTTGAGAGCTTGCAAGAATTTCCACGATTCCCATGGCTAGCGCCCCAGAAATTGCGTTCTGGCACGAGGTCGGAACGTCAGGGCGCATCACTGACGTTGATTCGCGGTGCTGAAGTCCCAAGAATGGTGTTCGGGCACGGATCGAGATCGTCAGGACGCAACAGAAGCGATGATTCGCGGCGTTGGATCCCAGGGATGTTGTTCTTCCAACGGGGCATGAGCCTGTGATGAAGGTATTACACCGGTCCTCCTCCTCCTCTTCATCCCTCTCCTCCTCCTCCTCCTTCTCCTCCTCCCTTATCCTTCCTCTCCTCCTTTTTTTCTTTCTGCCCCTCGTGCTCCCCGAAGCGTTTCCACTACGGCTGGGGAAGGACGCAGTCCTGTAGCCTGGCCGAGCTCTAGCCGCAACGTTCGGCCACAGAGGCTCTTCCCCAAGGCAGGGGGCGGCGGTGATTCGCCGCAGGCGTCTTCGATGAAGACCACACCACCACCAACACCAGCGCGAAGCACCGGGCAGGACCGGCCCTCCTGGTGGCGTTATCCCCCATGTCGCTCGAGACACTACCCGTCCCCAGCTCGGGAGGCATCGTGGACTCCCTCGCTGGAGCTGGGCCCCCTCGAGATGGTGTCGCCGCTCCTTCCCCGACCTAGTGCGGTGACCACCACCTCCTCCTCCTCGTACTCCGCCTCGTACTCCTCCTGGTACTCGTCCTCCTCCTCCTCCTCCTCCTCCTCCTCCTCCTCCTCCTCCTCCTCCTCCTCCTCCTCCTCCTCCTGACCTGAGGGAGAACGCTCGGGGGGGGGACCGGCCACGGGGGGAAAACATCGAGCTCGAATGGGCAATGCCGCGCCGACGGGCAGGCGACAAGCCCCCGACATCGGATATCATCACTTGATCCCTGGGAGGGGCGGACCGTCGGGCCCCCAGCGGCGACGAGTGGGCGGGGGTCGATGCGCCCCCTGCGCCAGTCGCCCAACGTTCGGCGGGACGTGAAAGTGGGGTAGGGGCAGAGACGGGGCTAGAGAAACATCGCTCCAGACGGCCCCTGGAACATCAAGGCGCGAGCATCCGGCTGGGCTCCCAGACCCCACCTTGGGACAACCCCCCTCTACGAGCCTGCCTTTCTGCCTCTCGCGCCCCACGAGCGTTCCTCTGCCCGACGAAGCGCCCGACCGCCGCGGCCGCGGCGGACGCACCCGAGAGCGCGCGAACGCGCGAGCGGGGCGAGCGCGAGCAGGCGGAGGCGGCCGAGCCCACAGCGAAGCCAGTGCGCCCCCCTGCGCCCACCGCACACCGCGGACGTTGCACTGGATGGCTGGCGGCATCCCCCGGGGAGAGGGGCGCGCACCTCCCCCCCGCGCGGCCGCCCAAGGTACGGCAGGTTCGTGTCGTGCCGACCCCAGCGTTGGTTTTTGACACTGCAGGGATCGTTCAGCCTTGAACGATCGGCCGCTGCCGCAACGTCCGATCGTTCAACATCGACCGATTCCGGGCCACTGGCGGCGTTCAACCTTGAACGCCCGCGGCGGGGTCGCCGCCGGTCGACACGACGCGAACCTACCGTGGTACTCTCCCCCCCCCGTGCGCGGGGGGGGCGCGCCGTAGGCCGCGCCGCAGTTGGCGAAGACGATCGCGCTGCTGACCCCCATGAAGCCGAAGAAGTTCGCGGACGGGTCGCACTTCTCCATGGCCTAAGGGCGGCGCGCGCGAATGCGCGAATGTGTACTGCGTGCGAGGGTGGTTCTGAGACAGATTCCGCCCCATTAGCGCCCATCAGTGTCTACGAGTGTCCATGTTAGCTCCTGCTAGCGCCCACTATAGCGCCCAATCACGCCGACTTGCGTCTGTTGGCGCCTGCTGGCGCCCAGTAGCGACCACGAACAAGCAAGAACAGACGTGAAGCAGCCGAGGCGGCCAACGACCCGTGCCGAAAACGACCCGCACGCAGAACGCACCTGAACTGGCCGACGGATGGCAACGCCGAGCACCTCGTCGACGTCATCAATTAAAGTTAACTGGTTCCTACTTTTTCAAATAAGTTGGAATTTAAGATCAATGTATAAACCCATTGTATACTATAAATAGTATCCAAAGGGGAAGAAGAAAAAAATATATACATTTAAAGGGAAAAGTTTAAAACCGAAAGGCGGGTCTCGGTGTCGGTCGCTCCGTGCTGCGCGCGCAGGCCAGGCGAAGCTGCGTGCACACGCCCCGGCGCGAGACGCCGGCGGCGCCCCCCCGCGGGGTGGGAGCGGCCCTCCGCGGGCCGAGGAGGCCCCCCTCGAAAAGAGGGCCCCGAGGGGGGCTCCTGCGAGGAGCCCCGCGGGAGCAGGGAGGCCCTTCCGAGTGGCCCCCCCGCCCTCGTGCGGCGATCGCGCTGCCATACAGCACACCCTGCGAAATGCTTAACAAATCATGGGTTCAGAAATTCGTAGTCTCAGAGCTTGAATAAAAACCCAACATTCCCAGTCAAATATCAGGATTCACATTGAAACATTAAGAATAATCGAGACTCTGGCCGAAAACTCAAGTTTTCTTAAGCATCGCCTAAGGTGTACGCGCTGATGGCAAGAATGCGCGATGAGGATGCCAGGGCCTCGGAAGGCCACGTCGACGGAGCGGGGCGCGGCCAGCGGAGGTAGCCACGCATGTGCCGGAGGGGAGGCATGCAGCGGCAGCCTTGGAAAACCGCTGGAAGGAGCGCTGACTAGGGACCGACGAGGCGCCTCTGGCCCCCGGCGAGCCGCGGCCACGAACGGGCTCTCCCGAAGCCAGACCTGAGGAACGGCCCCCGAGCTGGAGCCCCTCCTGGAGCCCGTTTTTTCTTCATGGTTCGGGGCATGCAATGAAAGGAAAAACAACGCCATAAACGTAACCTGTTGGCGCTCCGCGCGGATTCCTTGGATATGCGCTGGACGATGCAAGTGACTGGCCCCGCCCGGCCCTCCCCTCCCCCTTCCCTGGTCACGTCACGATTCGCGCCAGCGACGTCTGGCCTACAGGAATTTCCAGACGGCGCCGGCGCGAATCGTGACGTAAGCGGCCCCCTCCCCACCTCCTCTGCACGCCGCCTCCCTTCCAGCGTTCATTCGGGTTGGCCGTTAGCAAGGGTGCAGTACGACCAGGCGGTGGCTGCATCGCTGAGATCGCCCAGGCGGAACTCCCAGCGCATCTGGGCATTATTCCGGGAACCTGCCAGAGAGATGCGAAGGGGTATCGGGAGGGTCGTATCCTCCCCGCCAGTCACGCCCGTTACCGCTGGGAGATCAAAACAAAAAGTGTCTCCTCTGCCCGAAGTAGTCCTTATGTCAGCACCTTTGGAGAAACCAAAAGCACCAATACCGCTACTCCCCAGAACTCTCCCGGGGTGCGTTCTGACCATGATTTCGAGGCGAATCCAGCGGTGGCGACGAGGACCTCCCAAGAGGCCCAAAAAGGGAGAAAACGGGCGAAGGGTAGCGGTATGGGTACCTTTTCCTCCTCCGACGGGGTAGTCCTTCTGTCAACGTCTTAGCGTGGGCGCCAACCGCCCTCTCACGAGGCTGCCCCCATCACGCCGCTGGGTGACCTGCTCCCACGGGTCGATCCAAGCCCGGGTCGGTCAGGCTCGGCAGGAGACCGCAGGATCCTGCAGGATCGTCACCCAGAGCCCGGGTCAACGCGACCCGAGATCTCGGGCTGTGCTGCCACGCTCCAGGGGTGCCACGCTCCAGGGGTGCCATGCGATGAGCAGACCCGCCTTCGGTGTGCTCCCGCCCTCTGCGGTGCCCCGCGACGATTACACGCCAGTCGTTGAAAGTGGGTATTTCTGGGGCTCCCAGATCCCAATCTGCGTCTAGAGCCTTCCTACCTCAAGAATCGATGTGATTTTGCTGTGTTTTGTCATTCTCTCGAGATCCTGGCTGTGCAGGATCCCCCGAGAGCCGGCGCTCCACGGGGCCGTCGGGGGGGCCTCCACGGGGGCTCCCGCGGCGGCGCGGTGGCGGGCCGGGCGGTGGGGCCCCGGCGGCCCGCGAGGCGGCGCCGCACGCTCCGCGGCCGCACCGCCGCGGGGCTCCCGGGCGTCGGGGAGGGGGGCCGCCCAGGCGGCCCCAAGGGCGCCTACAGTCGGGCCGAGGTGCAAGATCGAGGTCGGTTCGGGGAGGGTACCCTCGTGTTCTTCGTGTTTGTTGGATGTTCTTGTGCATCTTGTGGACGGTACCCTTGGATGCTCTGTCCGTCTTGGTCGACGGAGGGTCTCGTGTTCTTGAGGGGTGTTCTTCTGGCCTAGGTCCGAATTTAAGAGGCCTCCGCGGTGGCTCCCCGACGGCCCCCCCCCGACGGCCCCAGGAGGGCCCCGATGGATCCCCCAGGCCGACTCCCGTTGGCACCGACCCCCGTCCCTCGGCCCTCGCGCCGCCCGCCGGAGTTCGGCCGCGCGCTGGCGGCGAGGGCCCGCCCCGGGAGGGCCCGAGGGCCTGGGCGCCGTCCTCGCTACGGCTGCACCCGCCGCTGAGCTCGACGACGACACCGACGACGAGGACGAGGACGAGGACGAGGACGAGGACGACGACGACGACAACGACGAGCACGACGACCTGCGCAAAACTCACCCAGGAACGGGTCCTGGGAGACGTCGTCGTCGTCGCCGTCTTTGTCCCCGTCGCCGACGTCGTCGTCTGATCACCTCCCTCCTCTCCTCCTCCTCCTCCTCCTCCTCCTCCTCCTCCATCTCCTCCTCCTCCTCCTCCTTCTCTCCTCCTCCTCATCCTCCTCCCTCCTCCCTCCCTCCCTCCCTCCCTCCCGCCCTTCCCTCCCTCCCTCCCTCCCTCCCTCCCTCCCTCCTCCACCCCTCCCTCCATCCTCCCCCCCTCCCTCCCTCCCTCCCTCCTCTCCCTCCTCTCTCTCTCTCTCTCTCTCTCTCCTCCTCCTCGAGTCTCGGCTCGAGAGTGCCCTGCACTCATAGCGTAGCCGCGACGCGAAGCGCCCCGCTCTGGAGTCCCGACTCCAGGCCTCGCGAGACCGGAACCGCGCCAGCAGCGCGGTACTGATTTGCGTCCCATCCTCCCTCCCACCAGAGCGCCCGCCGCAATGGCCCCCGCCAAGCCGGAGCGCCGTCGCTCTTCCAAGCAGCCGCCGAGCTCACGTCCTGCAGCTGAAGGATCCCTCCTCCAACGCAAACAGGACTGCATTGCAGCCTTCAAGCAAGCGGGGTCTGACCGCCCCACAGCCGCATACAACGGGCTCGCCGAGCTGAACGCGGACGAGCTGCAGGCCACGTACGACATGCACAAGACCAACACCAAGAAGCTCGGCAGTGCCTTGATTCGCATGTGTGCCGCCAACCAAATCAGCTACACGCTGGATCACCACCAGCGCAGCAAGCCTAAGCGCAATGGTGGTGACACAACCTATCCACCAGCTGCGTCCGCACGTCTTCAGGCTGCGGACGCCAAATTTATTGCCTTGGACCCGGCCTTCTGGAAGGTCCCAGTCCTGGCCGAACCCACATCACTCGACGACGGCAAGACGTACAAGCCCAGCATCAGCCTCCACGACTACGAGAGTGGCGAGCGGCTGCTGCAGCACCATCTCGAGCAGGGTAAGCGTACCACGGGTCAGCTCGCGATCGCTGTCATGGGCCCAAAAAACGACAACTACGTCGGCACCGAGCTCGCCGTCCCCGTGCTGAAGCGCCACCCCAAGGCGCCCAATGTGGTTCACACGCACGTCCCCGTGACCGTGTACCAGCTGGGCACCAAGGAAGTCGCCTGCACGGAAAAAGTAGCCGTCGCCACCATCGATCCTGCCGACCACGTATGCTGGATTCGGGTGACCATACATGAAACCGAAGCCATCGCCGCAGTCCCCTCCATGCATCAGGCCTTCGAGGATCAGTTTTCGGGAGGCGCCCCCGTGAACGGTGGTCCACGCGCCAAGGGTCCTTTCCGAGGGGATTCCGCTCCACAGGACAAGGCGCGCCAAAACCAAAAGCACAGGGAGTCTAAGAAAGACGCTCGCCGCCAGGAGCTCGACAGTCAGCTGCAGGACACCTTCAAGGCCCTTTTCCACGGCAACTTTAAAGCCGTCACTATCCTCGAACCCTGCAAAAGTCTAGGCAGGTACGGATCTGGCGTCGGAAAAAGGTCCCTGGCTGCCACTTTCGGCGTCAGTCTTCAAGCAGTTGACAAGGTCTTGGCGGGTTCGGGGCAACTCGGCGCCACCTACGACCTCAGCAACGTAGGTGCGGACGAGCCCACGGCAGACAAGTACCAGACCGTGTGGTTCCCCGAGGACCAGCCATCACGATGGCAGAGGCGTTCCAGAAGTCGGTGGACTTCAAAGCCCTAGGAGTCGTCAGGCACGGCAAGTCAGGCTTATTGGGGATCCGTGTTGCACGTGGGTCAGACGCCGCCAAGGCCGCTGCCGTCAGCATCCGTGGCTGCGAAGCCACTCTCGCCAAGACGCGATACCGCATCACGGGCATTGCGGCACGCCATGCCACGCTGACTCAGCTTGCCAAGACTCTCACGGGCCCGTCCGTCAAATGGGACTGCGAGGTCTACCACACCGCCTGGGACCCAGCCACTTCGGCGCAGTTTGCCTTAGTGCGCGCTCATCGTCCCCCACCCACATATACGGTACAGGTCGCAGGGTGCCCCATCCCGTGGAGCATCACCGAGGCCCCGTTGGCTGAGGTGGTGCCGAAGAGGGACAACGTTACCATTGTCACCCCTACCACTATCACAGAGCCTGTGACGCCGCCCGCCCGTGGTGGCGGCTTCAGCCCCGCCACGGGCACACTCCTAACCAAAGCGGCCCAGAGCCCCTACCTCCACGACCTCATGACTGCCACGCCCAAAGGCAAGGGCGTCGCACCGCTCCCGATCCCTAAGGAGGAGCCCTTAGCCAAGCGCCACCGATCCTCCAGCGGGAAACGCGACGCCACGCCGCACGCAAGATCACACGGCGCTCCAGGCCGCAGCTCCTCTGCATCCCCGCACGGCACGGATGGAGCTGCCGAGCAGACGGCCGTCCAAGGACCAGGTGGGGACGGGCATGACCCGCAACCTGGCACGGGGGCGGCCGAAGGTGGAGGCCACACGGAAGGGCACGTTGACGCAGCCGCCGAGGTACCAGGCGACGTCGAGATCCTCTCATCAGAGGATGAATTCAGCGTGGCATCGCGCGAACCGAACACCCTCGGCGAACGCTTCGCTACGGCCCCTAAACTGTCAGATGCCGCTACGACCCGCATCCAACACATGGAACAACAGCACGAGCTGCTTGCCAACACGGTGGACAACATGCAGGTCCAGCTTGCGGGCGTTCTCTCATCCCAGGCCACACTCACGGAGCACGTTACAGGCTTGGAACGAGGGCTTGCCACCGTCGTCACTCAGCAACAGACGGCAACTACCGAAGCTGCTGCACTGCGCGGCGACATCCAGGCCCTCCTCGGGCACCTCACGGGGGGTACCATCCACCTGCCCCAGGTGGCCACCCTCGATACCAAAAAGGAGGAAGCTGCACCAGTTGCCGATCCCGTGGCTGTCTGCGGGTGGATCGACCAGCCAGGCCAGGTCACCCCAGGGACGGGGCCCCCAGGGGCTGACAAAGGCAAAGACAAAGGGCGGGCCACACAGGAACCCTATTGAAGGTGCCTCAGAGGGCCCGCCTCAGCCCTCCGAGGAAGCGCCTTCAGAGGCATCCCTTCTCACTTCTCGCCGTACTTCCTCCTTGCTATATCATGTCAATTTTGGCAGCAGCACGAGCAAGCTACCTGGTGTAGGGACACCTGTCATCTTGCTGTGGGAGTGTTTGTTGCAATGTACATGAGCATGCAGGGGTGCCTAAAGATGCGTGCTGACAGGCAGCTTTTGGCTCATCGCTCGCGCCGCCTGCCAGGCCTCGCCATCATGTGGCGATTTGCTTTCAGCCTGGCCCTCCCCTCGCTCGCTGGAGCACACCCGTCTTCAGGCGGTGCGCCCCAGCATGGAGGTGGGTTTCTTCTGCAGCACGTCGAACGTGCGTCCCTTTTCTACCACTACGATGACAGCATCTACAAGTACGACCACTACACCATCTTGGATCCGATCGTCAACGGCACCGCTGCCGCGAGTCCGTGCAGTATTGGCCAGGCACACAGTGGCGGCTTCAGCCCCGCTGCTGTGCCCCGCTATTGCCCTACGGGTCCCACCACTCCCATGCGAGATAGGGGCGAACCAGAGGAAGACCCTGCTTTCTGGCACCTGATGATGATCCGCGCCCGGCTCATACCGTGTGCTGCGGCGTGGGCACCAGGTGAGGATAACCAGGACATGTTCTGGGCATGGCTCGAGGACTGCGTCCCGTACATCCTGGCGACGCTTCATCTGCCACAGTACGATCACCTCTTCCTCGAGGCGTCCGAGGACACCACCGACGCCCTGCGTCATCGCACCGCGGTCGACATGTGCGAGGACATCTGGCACAGAGCGGGCCCCGACAGGCAGCGCATCAACCGCAACCTCACTCGGATCCAGAGCAGCCGCGAGTACGCCACCCGCTATTTCGGCCTCCTTATGGAGTACCAGGGCGCTCGTGCCACGCTCGTTGGCCCTGAGGCTTTCATGGCACCTTTGCCGCCATACCTCTCACGGGCCCATGCTCTGCTACCAAGAGGTCTCCCTCCACCCGACCATGACGCCATGGCGTACCTCGCTGAGGTTATCCTGCACCAACCGCCAGACATGCTGCCGCTCGTCGAGGCGGAGCTCGCGGCGGCGCCGACGGACGGCACCGATCAGGCCGCAGAAGATCCCGTATCAAGGCTGCTCCAGCACATCGCGGCCAGCGACATCGGCAATACATCCATGGACTCGTTCCACGCGTCGGAGGATAGCCAGGACGACATCGATATCCAGGATCGAGACGGCACGATACCATCAGGCGACTCGGCTCAGCGTGACCGCGACAGTGAGCCTCACTCTGGGCTCGCCCCGTGGCAACGTAGTGCGCCCCACACCTCAGATCAGGCCGACCCTTCTGCGCGACCTAACGACGATGAAGGCGTCACTGCCGCTGATGTGACTAGCCATTCCACTGCTTCGCCAGCTCATGCCAGGCCGTGCAGTGGCGGCTTCAGCCCCGCTGCACCACTGGCTAGACCTGACATCCCCAGACCGCAGGAGGTGACAACGTGACTGACTCCAACCCCAGTGCCATCGACCACTGGCAGGCCGACATCGACAACGACCCCATCGATGATGAACACCCAGATGCCAGCGGTCCCCACGAGCCCCAGCACAGCTCAGCGGCATCACGACATTGTGGCTGCATCATCTGCCTCCTGGTGGCCACGTACGCCATCGCGATAGCAATGCCGTACAAGGACCAGATCGATGGATACTTGCCGACCCCGAGCCGAGACCCCAGCTACCGACAACGACGACGACGCCAAGCGACCGCACCAGGCCCATCGGTGTCCACTATATTCCGACGCAAACGACATACTATGTCACGTCCACATTGAGGACCACTCTCAAATGGACCAGCGACAAACTCAGAGATGGTGTCTCGGGCGGAGCCACTGCAGTCGGGAGCGGCTTCGGGGGCGTCCTTAAATGGGCCAGCGGCAAGCTAGGGGCCATAGCCACGGGTGGAGTTGTGTGTGGTCTTCTACTCGTCGGTGCCAAATTCCTTGCCCAGGGAGCTGTCGGACACGTAGGCGCCCGCATATGTGCGCGGGCCCTGGACTCATCCACTGCCCACTGGTGCCTCCGCTGCTGCCAACCGAGCAGGAAGCCGAAGGACGAGGCCACACACACAAAATGCCGTGCACGCTCGCCGACGAACACGACGACCAGCAGGTGCACGCACTCCGACATCCGCTGCTACAGGAACACTACGCCGCAGCTGTTGCCGCCGCAGTCGCCGACGTCACCACCGCCACTACCGCCGCCATCGCGGAAGTCACAGCCGCCGTATCGCGAGCCTCGTCGGTCACACCAAGATCGACCAGCCCGACGCCACGAGACGGCTCCAAGAACGGCACGACATTCGGCAACCTACCAACCAACGAGGATGCCACAGCTCACGGTAGCGACACCGAGCCAAGGGAAACGA
>CAUYUJ010021601.1:0-27812 GCA_963575745.1 Prorocentrum cordatum | reverse complement strand
TCCTCCTCCTCCTCCTCCTCCTCCTCCCCCTCCCCCTCCCCCTCCGCGGACGGGCCACACTGCTCCAAGCCTCCGCTTGGCACGTTCAGCATCGGCGGGGGCGGGGCCCAAGAGCACGTGCTGCCCGAGGTGGGGAGCGACTGCTGCCGGGCGGCTGGCGTTCGCCCTTGCCGCCAACCAGCGTCGTACCCTCGACAATGATAGTAAGGATGCGCGGTAAGGATGCACGGGCCTTGGAACGCCATGTTGACGTTATCCGAAGGATGCCGAAGGATGCCGAATACCGCAGGGGCAAGGATGCAAGGGTAGCCTTGGAGAGTTGCCCCATCCTTACTATCATGGTTGGCTGTACAGCAAACATGGGCACGATGCCCAACAGCCCAACAGCAGATGCAGTCCAATAACCAACAGCGGCCGCTGCTGGGCCAGGAGAGCCCATAATCGAATCGATAAGTCGGATCGGCGATCGAAATGAATCGGATCGGCGGAAATCGGCAGCCGAGTCGGGAAAAGTCGGATCGGCGGAAATCGGCAGGCTAGTATGCCTCCCATAAGAAATCGGAACTCAAATCGGAATCCCAGATCGAATCGAATCGGAATCGGAAACCATCGAAATCGAATCAATTGAATCGGAGGAATCGAAACGAGCCCTGCTGGGCAGGCGGCCCTCCCGCCTCAGATGGACAACGCCTGCGGCGGCACGGACAGCGAGCCTCTCCGTGCCCCTTCTAGCGGCACCCAAGTCGATCGTGCCGACATCCGTCTCGTCAGTCCTCTGCCCTCCTTCCGGACCTCGGGGCGGTTGGGGGCGTAGACAGCACCTGCTATTGGGCGGTCGATGGTAGCCCCCAGACGGGCCAGGGCCGCCCTCGGGCCGACAGCGGGCCGTGCCCAACATTCGGGCACGCGCTGGCGTGGATTGGGGATCCGTGGATCTGGCGCGTGGGCGCCAGATCCCAGGATGGGAAGCTGCCCCCGACCTCATTTGGCGAGGGAGCGCGTCGATTTCGTATGGGAATGGGACCCGCCGTTCATCACCGCGCCTTAACCCGTGTTCGCGCTTCCCCGAAACATAAACAGGACCTGCCGTCGGGCTCCAAGAGGCCCCCAAGAGGCCCCAAAAGGCGACAAGGGGCCCGAAAGAGACCCCAAGAGGCTCGACAACGACACCCGAGTCTCCAAGAAGCCCTCGAGAGGCATCCAACGAGGTCCCAATGAACGTCCACGAAGCCTCAGAGCGCGAAAAAACATTGATGTCCATCGGGTTTTTCAAGGTTTTTGGCTTCCTCGCCTTTTCGCCTTTCCGACGCTCCAAGACGGCCTAAGAAGCTTCCAAGACCACCCCAAGACGGCCCAAGAGGCCTCTAAGAGAGGCCCACGACCGTCCAAGAGAGCCCCACGACAGCCCAAGAGGCGCCCAAGACGGTCCAAGAGGACCCCAAGAGGACCCCAAGAGAGGCCCAAGATGGAGACCACGAACCGAAAATCCGAGCCTTCCGCTCCAAGAGGCCTCCTGGACGCCCCAAGAGGCTCCTAAGAGGCCCCAACAAGCGACAAGGGGCCCGAAGAATGTAAAAAGGAAACTGCAGAATGTTGTTTGGTTCCCTGAGATCGTATTCACGAGCCGCCACCTTCCGAAACAGAAGGTTCAGGCGGGCAAAGAATGGTTCCCGCCTGCGAAATCACGCAAAGCCAGCCATCCATAAACAAAAAAACTACCCAGCAGCACCCCATTGACAACGATCACACGGGCACTCGACAGCCGTGCACCAATACGGGCCGGCGGAATGAGCGAAGCGATTAAATAATCAGCACCTGCCGTCGGCCCTGGTCCCCATTTGTATCGTTCTCTCTTCGGCCTTCAAGACTGTCGGGGCGTGGAGAAGGAGGGTCAGCGCATCGTGGCCCCACCAGATATGGGGACGCGCTGAAGCATGGGGCAGAAGCGGGTGGCGCTACCGAGACACGAGCCACTTTCGGTACCGCATGCTTCCCATGGCCTCGATCATGATCACCCTCCCCTGATCCACACCCCCTCGTGGCACGCCCGAAATGGGTATGGGAAAGATTAATACGATGCCTAACACACAATCTTGTCTGAAGCAGCGGCCGCTGCTGGGCAGGCGACATTCAGCCCGCGACGACACCGGCAGCGAGCCGCGTTCGACATGGACAGGAGCTGCTGTCGGTCTCGGACACACGCTGACATGGATTAGGGATCCGTGGATCTGGCGCGCTAACGCCAAATCCATGTATCGGGGAAGGCCCCCCCAGACACATGAAGCCCATGCCTCCTGATTTGGCAACGGAGCGCGCCGATTCCGCACGGCAACGGGACCCGTCGCAAATCTGCGCGCACCAACCCGTGAATGCGTTTTCTCGAAGCTTCGTCACCATTCTGCCCGTTCCGATCTCGAGTCCCGATCCTGCTTCCATGCCCCTGATACCCACGCGCCCGGCTCACCGCACCGTTTCGCAGCCACCCTCACAGGCGCTCTGGCAAGTCTGCCCTCGGTCCCCTCATTAGGCGCCAGCTAAAGGCCTTTAGCCTGTGTCCACCCCCACTTCCCCTCCTACTCATTCTCCTTCCCTCCACCTCCACTCCTCCGCCTCCTTCTCCTCCTCCTCTCCTCCTCCCCCTCTCCCCACTCATCCCTCCTCCAACTTTCCTTTATCCTCCTCATTTTCCTCCTGCTCCTCATGCTCCTCCTGACCCCCCGTCCTCCTCCTCATCCTTCTCCTCCTCCTCTACCTCCTCCTCCACCTCCTCCTCTTCCTGGCTCGCCGACCTGAGGGCTAATAATTATGTCCGAGGCCCATGCAAGAAAAGAAAAAGGCGGATTCAGCACGACGATTAAAAGTCCTACCCCCGCCCGGCCCCGATGTGCACGTGTGTGAGAAGACAGGCTGTGACAGCGTGGGCTGTCTTGGAAAGCATGGCTTCAGCGCTTTCAGGTCTCAACAAAAAAAGAAATAAACAAAAACGCTTTACAACATGATGCGTTGTTTTAGCGTTTTTAGACACTGGTTTAGCGCAATCAGCCTGAAACACACACGCACACACACACACAAAAAAAACTCCAAACCAACGCCTAAAGAACGGCCCTGAAAACGCTATAAAAAACGTAGCGTTGTTTTTTTTACCGTCTTCAGCCTGTCAAAAGCCCAGAGTAGAAAACGCTTTGAAAAAAGCCCAGGGCGCTTTTAAGGCGAACCAACCGAATGAGCCACACCGCTGCTTGGGCCAGCTCGCGCGAGAAGCCAGGCAGTGGCAGCGTGGACTGTCGGTGCGAGAAAGCAGGCAGTGACAGCAGTAGCTGCCAGTGCGAAAAGGCAGGCGGTGGCCGCAAGAACGAGCGACACGTCATCCGCTACCATGCGAGAAGCGAGGCACGGGCCGCCAGCATCAGCTACAGCGCCAGGAGCCGACCGTGCTACAAACGCAAGCCCGCGCGGGCCAACGTCACCAGCTACAGAACCCGGACCTGTTCGCGTGGGTACGGCGAGAACGCGCGAGCCAACGTCATCAGCTATAGTGCTGGGGCCAGCTCGTGCGGGAGACGTCAAACCGAGGAGCAGCTTGACCACCACGGCAGGCTGTGACAGCAGGCTTCGTCATGGCGAGAAGGGCAAGCAGTGGCAGCAGGCGCTGGCATTGCAAGAAAAAGACAAGTGGGTGGCGAAGAGAAAAGCCCGAGATCGCCAGCTATAGAAGGGATCAGGGCATGCGAGAAGCTGAAGTAAAGCTGGGACCCGATGGAAGCGGCGCGTACGAGAAGCGCGAGCCGTGGCAGCAGCCCCTATCGCCACCCAGCGAGACGTGGAACGCGAAGCTAAACCCAAGGTCATCAGCTACAGTGCTGGGGTCAAGGCGTGGAAGCCAAAGCTAGCGCCCGAGGTCATCAGCTACAGCGCTGGGATCAGGGAGCGCGAGAAGGGCGGAGATTTAATCATCAGGTGCCAAGCAAGAATCAGCTCGAGCGACAAGCAGGGGCAAAAGATTTGCAACTGTTTCATTAATGGATGGCGGGTCCCTTTCAAAATATGACTCTCCCCTGAGCGCCGCGCACAATTGTTGTAAGAGTCTGCAGGCGTTTCGCGGATGGGGGGGGCGGTCCCGTTTCAGAATATGGCTCTCGACGCCCTAGCGCCGCGCACATTCGCCTTAAAACTCTGCAAGAGCTCGACAGATGGAGGACGGGTCCGCTTCAGAATATGGTTCTCGCCCTGGCGCCGCGCACATTCGCCTTAAAGCTCTGCAAGAGGTCCACGCAAGGAGGGCGGCTCCCGCCTCAGCGCCGCGCAGGATCGTCGCAGAAGTGTTCAAGAGCTCCACGGACGGAGGACGGCGCCGTTGCAAAACATGGCCCTCGCCTTAGCACCGCGCACACTCGCCGCAAGCTTGCACAACAAGATCAACGGGTCGTTTGGTTGACGCTTCAGGAGCGATGTTTTGACACGGCGTCGAGCTGCCAACGCGCAACCGTCAAGTTGGTTCGCTTGTTTAATCTCAGGAACGGTTTTCTGGCACGGTTCTCGATCGTCAGGGCGCAGCAGTCACGGTGCGTCGCGGCGTTGCCGACCCAAGAATGGTGGTTTGGCACGGTTCAGTATGTTCAAACCGCTGTCTTCGAACAGGGCAATTCCCTTAGTGAAAAAAATCCGCGCGGGGACCTGCCAAGGGGATATTTGGAGGAAGGGTTGATTGCAACATCGTTGATGAGTCTTGGGCGTACACCCACCTGCACGACGGCCATCATCATCTGCATCATCAGCAGCATCAGCATCATCATCAGCAGCGGCACCCGCATCATCTTCATCAGCATCAGGATCGTCATCAGCAGCACTAGCATCAGCAGCGTGATCACCATTATCACCATTGCCATCACCGTCGCAACTCGAAATTGCAAGCACCAGCAATATCAGAATCAGCTGCATCATCATCATCATCATCATCATCAGCATCAGCATCATCATCATCATCATCATCATCATCATCATCATCATCATCATCATCATCATCATCATCATCATCATCCTCATCCTCATCCTCATCATCATCATCATCATCATCATCATCATCATCATCATCAGCATCATCATCAGCATCATCACACTTACCACCACCCTCGCCAGCATCATCATCATTAGCAGCATCATCATCATCATCGTCGTCATCAGCATCAGCATCAGCATCATCATCAACATCGTCAGTATCAGTATCAGCAGCAGCAGCATCAGCATCATCATCATCAGCAGCATCATCACTACAGACAGCAAATACAACAGCATCTGCGTCGTCGCCATCAGCATCAGCATCGTCATCATCATCATCATCATCAGCATCATCATCAGCAGCATCACCATCATCAGCATCAGTACCAACATCACAATCAGAACCAGGATCACTAGCATCAACATCCCCTCCCTTTTGCCCCCCCCCTCCCCCCTCCAATCTCACCCTCACCCTTCTCAATCCATCTCGCGGGGCGCCGCCTGGCTGCTGGTTCCGCACGGGGAGGGGGCGCGAAGGCGGCGGCGGGTGTACGGCGAGCCTCCGCTGCGAGCCGCTGACGACGACGACAACGACGACGTCGGCGATGACGACGAAGGCGACAACGGTGACGAGGAATGCTACAACGACGACGACGACGACGACGACGACGACGACGACGACCACGGCGGCGGTGGCGGCGGTGACTGCGACGGCGACGACATCCGCGACAGCGACAGCGGCATCGGAAACAACATCGACGACGACGGCCGCGACGACAGCGGCAAAGACGGCGGCGAAGACGGGGTGGAGGAATCACGACGACAAAGACAATAATGACCACGACGACGACGAATACCACGACGACGACAACGACAAGGACGACAGACGATACCTGGCTGCAAGAGGAACGACAGCCCACGGGGGGGGGGCGACACCAACAGGTATACGGGAGCCAAAAGCGGGGGTAAGACGAAAAACTTGAAGCAACACAAACAGGATGGGGCACAAGAGAAGCAGGGGAACACCGTAATGTTAGTTTGCACCGCCCACTGCACAACATAGGTTGCATCACAACCACCATATACATCCTCCTTTCCTGCAAACACCAAAAAACGCAAGCACATTCCCACGTCCGGGGTTAGCTGTTCCACCTGGGGTGGCACAGTTTACATATGATTCTCGTTCCCCCTCGATTCCCATATGAAACCATACTGTCCCAGCCAGGCCCGTGTCGACCCCCCCCCCTCACCCCGACATCCCCTGCAAAAGCGCTATGCGGTGCACTTGCATTGATCTTGGAAGTGCCGTTGCCGAGAACCCATTGCGAAAAAAAACACATGATTGCACACCTGCGCCCACCGCATCGCGCGCGTTTAAATGGTTTTCCCCTCCCCACCACCCCCCCACCCCCAAAAAAACGCGTTGCGTTAAACAGCGTGACATAACCCAACAGTATAGCAAACCTCGTTGGCGCTTCAACAAAAATCAGAATTGTGCAGGCACGCTCGCTGAACGCTCAAGAAGCAAAGCAGTTTTTAATTGGTGCGGCAAGACAAGTCGTCCTCAACATCACAATCGATATCACCATCGCCAGCGTCATCACTGCAATCGCCTTCACTCCCACCCTCGTCATCATCGCCACCGTCGGGAATACCGCCGCCGCCATCATCGCCGTCATCGTCGACGTCGTCGCCATTGTCGACGTCATGATGAGACCGCGACCGCCCAAGTCGCCGACCCGCACTGAAGTGCCCGCGCACCAGCGCTGCTTTTGAAACGCGCTGGCTAGTTCCCACCAAAGAGCGCCATTGCGGTCACAACATTTGTATGCAACGCCCCGCAATTGCGGGTAAGGGCGAACGGAAGGGCGCGAGGTGGGTCGCGGGTGGGGCGCGGCTGGGTCGTGGGGCGGGTCACGGGTGGGCTGCGGGTGGGCCGCGGGTTGGTCGTGAGTGGGTCGCGCGTGGATCGCGTGTGGGTCGCGGCTGGGTCACTGTCGGGTCGCGCCGTGGGTCTCGGGTGGGTCGCTGCGGGTCACGGGCGGGTCGCGGGGCGGGGCGGGGGGCGGGTCGCGGGTGTGTCGCGAGTGGGTCGCGAATGGGTCGCGAGTGGGTCGCAGGCCATGTCGCGGGCGGGGCGACAGCAACAAACAACAAACAGCAAGCAGCAACAACAACAATAACAACAACGATGGGAACAACAACAACAACGACAACAACAACAACAACAACAACAACAACAACAACAACAACAACAGCAGCAGCAGCAGCAGCAGCAGCAGCAGCAACAACAACAACAACAACAACAACAACAACAACAACAATTACTAGCACGTGGGGACACTCCGTTCTCACCAGTGCCAGGGTTTTCATAGGAGGCGGGCAATACCCCCACTTTGTGGGGGGGCCGGTTCAAGCTCTACCAAATTTCCAAACGACTCTTCGCCACCACCCACACCCAGCTTCCCGCCCTATGACGTTCGGACACTTCACTTCGTGGCATGCGGACGACCGTGGCTACTATTCAGGGCCCCGCGGCCGACGACGACGGCGTGCGCGCGCGAAGAAAAAACGAATGTGCCCCGCATGGTATTATTTGACAGGGATGATGGCCCTGGCAGGTGCGCAACCGTTGTTGCAGAAGTTCGAAAAAGTTGCTCGCAAAAGCCCGTTTGACAGAAATGTTTAAAAAGTGTTGGGTTTCCTACGAATCCGCAAGAGCGCGCGGGATGAAATTTTGACAAGTTTTTTTGAAAAACCATTGGTTTTTTTATGTTTTTATGTTAAAATCGCTACGAAAACTAAGGTTTTGGAAGGATTTCGTCTTGCGCGCGCGAATGTCCACTTTACCTTATTTTTTGCAAGGGATTCTTGAAGTTTGGTTATGTTAGAACAAGAAATGTCCACTTTAGCTTATTTTTTGCAAGGGAAAGCGGACAACAAAACAACCGGATCTGGTACACATCGTTTTGCCTGAGACTTCCTCACGAAAATGATGAAAATGAGGCTGCGGCCTAGGCGCGGCGGGGGGGCCATGCACCAGGGGCCCAACAATAATTATTCTTTAGAAGTAATAATGTTCAACAACAACAACAACAACAACAACAACAACAACAACAACAACAACAATTACTAGCACGTGGGGACACTCCGTTCTCACCAGTGCCAGGGTTTTCATAGGAGGCGGGCAATACCCCCACTTTGTGGGGGGGCCGGTTCAAGCTCTACCAAATTTCCAAACGACTCTTCGCCACCACCCACACCCAGCTTCCCGCCCTATGACGTTCGGACACTTCACTTCGTGGCATGCGGACGACCGTGGCTACTATTCAGGGCCCCGCGGCCGACGACGACGGCGTGCGCGCGCGAAGAAAAAACGAATGTGTCCCGCATGGTATTATTTGACAGGGATGATGGCCCTGGCAGGTGCGCAACCGTTGTTGCAGAAGTTCGAAAAAGTTGCTCGCAAAAGCCCGTTTGACAGAAATGTTTAAAAAGTGTTGGGTTTCCTACGAATCCGCAAGAGCGCGCGGGATGAAATTTTGACAATTTTTTTTTTTTTTTTTTTTTTTTTTTTTTTTTTTTTTTTTTTTTTTTTTTATAAAAAAAAAAAAAATGATGTTTTTATGTTAAAATCGCTACGAAAACTAAGGTTTTGGAAGGATTTCGTCTTGCGCGCGCGAATGTCCACTTTACCTTATTTTTTGCAATGGATTCTTAAAATGTGGCTATGTTAGAACAAGAAATGTCATTGTAAAAATTGTTTTTTGCAAGGGAAAGCGGGGGGGAACAAAACAACCGGATCTGGATCACATCGTTTTGTCAAGGGCTTTCGCTCGAAAATGATGAAAACATGGCTGCGGCCTAGGCGCGGCGAGGGGGCCGTGCACCAGGGGCCCCAACAATAATTATTCTTTAGAAGTAATAATGTTCAACAACAACAACAACAACAACAACAACAACAACAACAATCATTTTACCCGAACGCTCAGTGTTCTCACCAGTGCCAGGGTTTTCATGCGACGCGAGACAATACCCCCACTTCGTGGGGGGGCAGTTCAAGCTCTACCAAATATCCAAACGACTCTTCGCGACCACCCAAACCCAGCTTCCCGCCCTATGACGTTGGGACACTTCACTTCGTGGCGTGCGGACGACCGTGGCTACTACACTGGCGTGGGGTACACACCCACAGAACTTGGTCACTTATTCGGGGCGCGCGTGTGCCCAGCATCCTGCAATTGTGACATACAATACATGACACAGACAGACAGACAGAGAGAGACAGAGAGCAGACAGAGAGAGAGACAGAGAGAGCGGAGTTGGCCACATTTTTGGGGCAAGTTCCTGAGATCGTCGTGTTTTTTGTTGGTCTTGCGCGCGCGAATGTCCACTTTACTTTTTTTTTGCAAGGGATGTTGAAATTTGATTATGTAAGAACAAGAAAAAGTAGCTCGCGCGAGCTTATGTAACATAAATGTTGAAAAACCATTGGTTTTGTGGGAGTCGGACAGCGCGCGCGGGATGAAATTTGGACATTTTTTTTTGAAAAACCATTGGCTTTTTGATGTTTTTATGTTGAAATCGTTACGAAACCTAAGGTTCTGGAAGGATTTCGTCTTGCGCGCGCGAATGTCCACTTTACCTTATTTTTTGCAAGGGATTATTGAAATTTGATTATGTTAGAACAAGAAAAAGTAGCTCGCGCGAGCTCATGTAACATAAATGTTGAAAAACCATTGGTTTTGTGGGATTCGGACAGCGCGCGCGGAAGGACATTTTGACAATTTTTTCTTAAAAAACCATTGGGTTTTTGATGTTTTTATGTTAAAATCGTTACGAAACCTAAGGTTTTGGAAGGATTTCGTCTTGCGCGCACGAATGTCCACTTTACCTTATTTTTTGCAAGGGATTCTTGCAATTTGATCAACTAAGAACAAGAATTTTCATTTTCTATTGTTTTTTGCAAGGGAAAACGAGCGTCAACAAAAAACCGGATCCGGTACCAATCGTTTTGCCTGAGACTTCCTCACGAAAATGATGAAAATGTGGCTGCGGCCTAGGCGCGGCGGGGGGGTCGCGCACCAGGGGTCCCAACAATAATTATTCTTAAGAAGAAATAATGTTCAACAACAATTACTAGCACGTGGGGACACTCCGTTCTCACCAGTGCCAGGGTTTTCATAGGAGGCGGGCAATACCCCCACTTTGTGGGGGGGCCGGTTCAAGCTCTACCAAATTTCCAAACGACTCTTCGCCACCACCCACACCCAGCTTCCCGCCCTATGACGTTCGGACACTTCACTTCGTGGCATGCGGACGACCGTGGCTACTATTCAGGGCCCCGCGGCCGACGACGACGGCGTGCGCGCGCGAAGAAAAAACGAATGTGTCCCGCATGGTATTATTTGACAGGGATGATGGCCCTGGCAGGTGCGCAACCGTTGTTGCAGAAGTTCGAAAAAGTTGCTCGCAAAAGCCCGTTTGACAGAAATGTTTAAAAAGTGTTGGGTTTCCTACGAATCCGCAAGAGCGCGCGGGATGAGATTTTGACATTTTTTTGTTGAAAAACCATTGGTTTTTTGATGTTTTTATGTTAAAATCGCTCCGAACACTAAGCTTTTGGAAGGATTTCGTCTTGCGCGCGCGAATGTCCACTTTACCTTATTTTTTGCAAGGGATTCTTGAAATTTGATTATATTAGAACAAGAAATGTCATTTTATAGTGTTTTTTGCAAGGGAAAACGGATTACAACAAAACAACCGGATCTGGATCACATCGTTTTACCTGAGGCTTCCTCACGAAAATGATGAAAATGTAGCTGCGGCCTAGGCGGCGCAGGGGGGGCGTGCACCAGGGGGCCCCACAATAATTATTCTTTAGAATAAATAATGTTCAACAACAATAACAAAAACAACAACACCAACAACAACACCAACAACCGCAACAACAATAACAACAACAGCCACAACAACAACAGCAACAACAACAGCAATAACATCAACAACAACAACAACAACAACAACAACAACAACAACAACATCAACAACAAAAAACATGTTAAGACTGTTCGCCCTTATCTGCACACGTGCCAAACAATTTGTATATCCCAAACCCTCGGTACCGCCCTCGTCGTCTTCGGTCGTACCCCCTTGGGGGTATATCTTCCTTACCTGCCACGTGCATTTAGTGCAGCTCCTAAAACAGGAGAAGAGAGGACGGGTGGACGGGGAAGGGAGAAGGAAAACAACTGGTAGAACCAGACGGGCAGATCAGGTGGGCAAACCCATAGCGGGCAGGTCGGGAAGGCAAGCCCAGGCGACGAGGTCGAGCAGGCGGGTTGCTGAAGCGGGAGTCCAGCATGACTCGCGAGGACGTCCCGAGCTATAGCGCGATTCCCAAGTAAATCGTGAGAAAAGCCGAAGCGAGAGCGAGATTCCTGAGCGGCGAGGGCGCATCGTCTCGAAAAAGTGCGAGGAAGTCCCACGCGAGAGCGCGATGCAAACATGAATTATGAGGAGGTCCCGCGCGAGAGCGCTGGGAATCCATTGAGAGGAAATATCAGGCGGGTGCCGCTGTTGTTGTGGACCAGGGGCCAGGGCCCAGTTTGAGCCGCGTGTCTTTCCCTGATATAAAATCGGGTGCGAGCCCCGGGGGCAGCACTTCAATTGAAAAAAACATGGTCACCAGAGGCGGGGGGGTCAACAACAGTTATTATCCAAAGTGAGAGTTCACCAACAAGAACAAAAACAGACACAGAAGCAATAATAATAACAACAACAACAACAACAACAACAACAACAACAACAATTACAACAACACCAACACCAACACCAACAACAACAACAACAATCCGCACCGCGAAAGCCCACTTCAGCAACGCGCCCAGGGATAGTGAATGACCGCTCGGCCCCCCTACTCTGATTTTCTGTGCCAAACCAATTGACTAGCCTATACGTGACCGGGCGCGGGCCAATGCGGCCGTAAGGACGCGCTAGCAAGATCCAATTCGCAACCGCAATCGTAACCGAATGGATGCCGGACAAGTTGCGGGTGGGAGGGCGAGATGTCTGCGCAAGCGCTGGAGTTGGCGACTGCAATTTCCACAGGGACTGCAATCCCACCTCACACCCGAGCCCAGACGTATCGACCCCCCCCGGGCATTTTTTAACAAATACAACACTGGTATATCCCACAACGATCATTTTCTGTATGACCTCATACAGTGGCAGCAACCGGTATCGGGAAACCCGAACATCTCCGTCAAAGAACACGATGCGCTTACACTCGAGCATCTCAAAAGACCACTGCTCGAGAACCCCGAGAAACAGAGACGCACGCGCATGTCGAACTCACGCCAGCACGCTCTAACTGTGCAAGCGCTTCGTCGTAGAGGTATCAAAAGAACCATCACGGCTTCCGTCACAGCGCTTACGGATGTGCCGCCCGCGCGCATATTCTGGGAGCGCGTCAAGAGCCGTGCGGATGTACGGAAGGTTCGTGTCGTGTCGACACTGGCCTTGGTCTCTGACTCCGCGGGGATCGTTCTGATCGTGCATCCCTGAACGATCGGCAGCTTTTCGAGCACTCGATCGTTCCAGATCGGCCGATGCTGGGCCACTGGCGGCGTTCAACCTCGAACGCCTGCGGCGGGGTCGCCGCAGGTCGGCACGACGCGAAGCTACCGTAGTCCTCCTGTGCAGAAGCCGCATGTCCCTCTCACCAGGCGGTGCACCCTCACTGGCCCAGCATCCGCCCACAACCCAGACTCGTCCTGAAGAAAACATCGTGCGGGCCACACGCGCGCGCGCCGCCACGCGCGCGTCGACATCCGCCCAAGACCACGGGTGTTCGAAGATGTTCGAAGCAGCTCAAAATAAAGCCCTCCGAGAACATCTGAACACCGCTGGTTGCTTGCAAGTCCGCGCGCTCGCACATCCTCACCATCACCCTCATCAGCGCCGCATCGCCGCCGTCCTCGTCATCCCCCACCGCCGACGTTGCCGCCATAACCAGTCAGACAATCAACCGATCAATCAATGAATCAATCAATCGACCAACCATGTACATCGTCATCGTCATCGTAGTCACCAGCATAGGTGCCATCAGCCTTGCCGTCGTCACTGCCATCATCGTCACCAGAATCGCTACAGTTATCACCGTTGCCGCTGCTGCTGAGGTCATCATGACACTGCGCCCGCCTTGAAGAATGTCCGATCCGTGACACTGCGGTCGACGCACCGACCCGCGTTGAGTGCCCGCGCGCCAGCGCGGCCTTAGAGAGGCGCTGGTAGCTCCCATCAGTGACGGCCATCGCGGCCGCATCGGTTGCTCCAAACAAGCTGGCCGCTCTGAGGTGCGAACTTGCGCGCACTAGCGCAACCGCAAAGATGCGCCCACCAGTGCCAAGTAGTCACCGCAATCGCGGCCGCATGGGTCGTGCAAAACACAATGTGGGCGTGAGAGTGGGATGTTTGCGAGAGCAGTGGACTTGACGACTCACTAGTGAACAGTAACGTGCATCACATAGATCGGACCAAATACGCTGCACCACGTGTACTGCATCGCAACACACAGGCTGCACCATACACAGCTTGCATCACAGTGGCTGCGCTTCGAGTGTGCAATAACCCACTGATCGGGGTGCAATCTGGCAACGTTTCTTGGCGGCGCGCACGGGGGGTACCGCGAGCAGGAGGCCCCTCTAAGAAGGCAAGCGGCCTCTCACAAGGGGCCAGAGGCTTCTGAGAAGGCCCCTCGAGGGCCCGGGGAACCCATCTCGCCACGCCTCCTCGTGAATGCGCGGTCAGAGGTCGATGCATTCACCCCCATGTCCATCCCCCTCCTATTGTTGCCCCTTACTGTGGGGACGCGGCAAGGCGGGAAACGCTCGGCGAGACGGGGTGGGGATACGGGGGGAGCCACAGCGTGCAGGCTCGTTGGGCGCCCGCGGGGGTCTGCAGGGAGGTCCGCGGGGACCCCAGGAGGTGCCAAGGGCGCCCCAGAAGCCTCGAGCTTCGATCCCTGCGGGAGGTAAATTCGGGGCAACGCAAGGGTCGTTGCCGTGTCGCTGCGCCCTTCTAGAAAGTTTTCGGCTTGTCGATTTCGGTCGGTTTCGGTTTCGCTGTCGGTTCGGTCGGTGTTCGATTTTGTTGTCGCCGTACACGGCCTCGCAACAGTAGGGGAACGGCTCGGGGGGGGGAGGGGATCCTCGTGTTGCCACTGATTTATCTCCCGCAGGGATCGAATCTCGAGGCTTCTGGGGCGCCCTTGGCACCTCCTGGGGTCCCCGCGGACCTCCCTGCAGACCCCCGCGGGCGCCCAAAGAGCCTGCACGCTGTGGCTCTCCCGTATCCCCACCCCGTCTCGCCGAGCGTTTCCCGCCTTGCCGCGTCCCCACAGTAAGGGGCAACGATAGGAGGGGGATGGACATGGGGGTGAATGCATCGACCTCGAATCCCCGACACATCGCCCATGCATCGGGGTACATCGTCGATTCAGACCGCCCAACGTATCGCCTATACATCGTCGATGGATCGCCCTATTATCGGCGATGCATCGTCCATGTATCAACCATGTGATGTCGATGCATCCCCCCTATGCATATCCCCCCGTACCGTTGCCCGAAACCTCCGACAGCATGATTATGGAGGCATCTCAATATTCCAGTGCGAGCATCATCATCATCATCATCAGCATCCTCGTCATCATCATCATCAGCATCAGCATCAGCAGCAGCACCATCATCACCACTACCACCACCACCACCACCACCACCAACACCACCACCGACACCACCATCCTCGTGGTCATAAAACAACGTTAGCATCATCATCATCATCATCATCATCATCATCATCATCATCATCAGCATCAGCATCAGCATCAGCATCAGCAGCAGCAGCATCATCATCATCATCATCATCAGTATCATCATCAGCAGCATCATCATCCTCATCATCCTCATCATCTTCATCATCTTCATCATCGCCATCGTCGTCGCCGTCATCATCATCATGAGCAGCAGCAGCAGCAGCAGAATCACCAACAGCAGCCATCGTCGTCGCCGTCATCGTCATCGTCATCAGCATCATCATCATCATCAGCATCACCATCATCAACATAACCATGATCAGCATCATCATCATCATCATCATCATCATCATCATCATCAGCATTACCAAGATCATCATCATCATCATCATCATCATCATCATCATCATCATCATCATCATCATCATCATCACCATAATCAATGTCAGCCTCTGCAGCAGCATCATCATGATAAGCAGGATCATCACCATCACCATCACCATCACCATCACCATCACCATCACCATCATCATCATCATCATCATCAGCAGCATCATAATCATCATCATTATCGTCGTCCTCGCGGTGACACCGAAGATGGGCCTCACGAGGTGGCGGGATAGCGCATCATGCCCCGAAGCATGTGCGCGGACGAGGCGAGGCCAGGGAGCGCACTGAAAAAAAAGGGACATGAAGCCCGGGAGCTCTCATAAACCCCGCAATGATATCCACACCGCCCTGGCCCTCACACCCCCACTCGTAGACGCCCCCAAGCCTACTCACGAGAACGCCGCCCGAAGACCGCCCCAAAAAATTAGCCAGCCACATGTGAACCCTACCCGTACAGGTCAGGTTGTTGAAAAACACGACGGGGGCCCAGAATTTGAAGCATCTCTGCAATCAAGTAATCGCCAGCGGGGGTGTCCGATACCCCAGCGGCGATTGGACCAGCATGGGTAGGGTTGCCAGACATCGGGCGTCTCGACTTTGTTCGGGACGCGGGCCCCCGACCTCTGGACCACTCACCCGCGACCGGTTCTTCATCCTGAGTCGTTTTTTGACGGTACCCGAGCCCAGGTGAGGGCCTCGAGAGGCCGAAAATTATGAAAAGCCTCCGTCTCGATTACTTCGAGACGCCGAATGTCTAGGCACGCTGGTGGTCGCAGAAAAAAACACCTCATCCTCTCACTTCTCGCACCTTCAGGCCTTCGGGCTTGGGGGGGGTGCTCCACAACCGGGCGCGGATCGGGAAAAAGAGCAGCCCTCGCGGTGCCCCGGGGAAGGCCCAGGGAGGACCAATCCCGAGCGGAGCTCCTGGCCGGCCCTGTCCGCGTTGCCAGCGTTGCAGGCCTTGCCCGCGTCGCTGGCGATGCCGGCCCTGCTGGCCCCGCGCGGTCACCTCGAGTCTCTGAGGAACGGCGCATCCCGCGCCCTTCAATAATTTTAGGGATAACATGCCGAATAGTAGCACAAGGGCGGTAAACGCTCGGCAACGCTCGCAAACGAGAGCTTCAGAAAGGAAGCGCAAGAGAAAGGAGTGCAAAGGGGGCCGGAAGTCGGATCGAAGTTCCCTGAGGAACCAGTGGAGGATGCCGGGTTTCACAAGCAGCCCCTCTCCCCTCCGTCCCCCGCTCCCTCCCCGCCGCACTCCGTCTCGCCCGACCGGCCACGACTGGGACCGGGGGAGTCCCGCCCGCCCGCCGCTCCCGCCCCGCGCAAGGGGGTCGGGGGGCGGCCCGCGCCTCTGGCCGCCTGGACCTGCTCTGAGCCAGAGCGGCTGCGGCGGGACGGCGCCTCCTTCGTCGCCCTCCGCTTCTCCTTCCCGCTCCTCCTCCCCCTCCTCCTCCTCCTACACCTCCTGCTCCGCCGCCGCCGCCGCCTCCTCTTTCTCCTCCTTCCTCCGTCCTCCTTCCTCCTCCTCCTCCTCCTCCTCCTCCTCCTCCTCCTCCTTCTCCTCGTCTTCCTCCTCCGCCGCCTCCGCATCCATCCCACTTCCGTATAGAATAGTCCTCCGTGTCGCGCCCGCAGACGTGTTGGTAGGGCGGGCCGAGCGTTCCGCCCGAGCATTCCTCACCATTTCCGATTCCCAAACTTTGACTACCAGTTGCACGGATGAAGGCGAGGTCGTTTTCAAAATGGGGCTCGCCGCAGCGCCGCGCACTTTCGCCACAAAAGTTGGCCATAGCTTCAACAGTGGAGGGGGTCGTTTTCCACATGAGTCTCCCGCCTTAGAGCCGCGCGCATTCGCCCTGCAAGCCCGCAACAGCTACGGGGATGGAGTGCGGCTCCCCTTCCAAAGTGGGGCTCTCGCCAGATCGCCGCGCACACTCATCGTACAAAGCTTGCAGTTGCAAAGGTGACGAACGATTCCTTTTCAAGATGAGGGTTTCGCTTGAAAGCTCCTTGAATCGACATACCATAAACTTCAACACCTGTAATTGCAACAGCTGCGCGAATTGAGGGAGGGCGGCCGAAATAGAGTGCCCCAAGGCTCATGCAGCCATGAGAGGTGAAGGGCTTGTAAGGTTTTCAACGGCTCGTTGGGTCAACCCGATTATTGCAAAATCGTTGATGCGCCTTGGGTTTACACTGTCTTTGTGCACAAAAGCACCCCATCATCACCCCGCCCCACTCCCTGGACGGGATGGGGGGGCCAGGGCTGGGTGGGGTATTCGATTTGCGCCGCTATTGCCGGCCATCTTCGCACTCGGGTCTCGAAACTCTTGGGCCCAGCCCCAGACGGGGTAGGGGGGGGGCCAAGTAGAGTTCTTCCGCTTCCTCCCCCAGTTCCACTTCGATCCGACGACACGAGCAAAACTGCAACATCGTGAAAATCACGGCCAAAACCCCATCTTTCTGCGTCAATCCGCCGGCCCCCTTGTGGGGCCACCAGGCTGTAGGCCTAAGGTTCGCAGTTACCTGTACAAGTTGCAGCTTCCAGTTTCCACTGTTACATTTATGCTTCTTACTGCTTACTGTTCCTTGTTACAGTTCTGCTTCTTGCTGCTTCCTGTTCCTTGTTGATGGACCGCGCGAGGGGGGGAGGCCCAAAACGGGCAATTCTACCACGCCCTGAGCATGCTCTGAATTGCTGGGGCGGGTAAAATTGAAACTCCTCACGCAGATCGGCGGGGTCAGGGTCCAAAAACACAACGGGATTTGCCACATTTCTGAAATTCGGTGGCACCCCTCACGCAGATCGGCTGAGTCAGGGTCCAAAAACAGGATTTGCCACATTTCTGAAATCCGGCGGCACCCGTGACGCACATCCGTAGGGTCAGGGTCAAAAAACCAACAGGTCCCGACACTGCTTCACGGCGGCGCCCAGACCTCATGATTTAGCTTTTGCATCTCCCATTATCCGAGACAGGGGGCTGGCGGCATGGGGCGAAGCCCTGACGGATTTCAAGCTGGATCGATGTGTGAGGTCCCCGGAACCGAAACTGGGCGAAATGGCCGGTTATGGAAAAATTGCAGCGCCTGGATCTCAGGGCCATCCTCCTCCACCCGCGAATGTCCTCTATATATATATATATATATATATATATATACAAGTGGCACGTGTGTGCCCAGGCTCATACGAAGAAAAACTGAAAGGGCGTTTGAAGCAGGAAGACACCATGACTGCAGGAGGCTTCAGGAGGCCCCGGGAGACCCCAGGAGGCTCCAGGAGACCCCAAGAGCCTCCAGGAGGCCGCAGGAGGCCCCAGGAGGCCCCAGGAGGTTCCAGGAGGCCCCCAGGAGGCTCCGAGGCGGGGTCTGGGGTACCAGAAGGTACATCGGGGCTTGATTTTGGGAGGGTGTCTCAGGCGAAACCGCCATTCTCTGAGAATCGGAATCAAAATAATTGAAATTACCATGTGTTTTTGAAGGTTTTGTGTTAGAATGTTGAAATTCCCATGTGTTTGTGGACCCTGACGTCACGATCTGCGTGAGGGGTGCCACCGATTTTCTGAGTTTCGAGGATGTCCCTAGCGAAACGGCCAGAAAAATCGCGAACGCCCCGCGTACGCATCGATCGCCTCTGAGCTCTGCTCCCTCGGAAAGGTGCGTATGATTTTATATATATATATACATACATATACATATATGTCTATATATACACATGTATATATGTATATATACATGTATATGTATATAAATATATGTATATATGTATATATAAATACAGACATGTACATATATATATATATATATACATATAAAAATACATATATATATATATATATATATATATATATATATGTGTGTGTGCGCCCTCAGCCCTCAACTCAACTCCCTTCTTTTTCCCACATCAAGGTTTTGTGAGGTGCCTAGCCAAGGCACCACCGCGGGCGGCACCAGCACAGGGGCGGGCCCGTCGGACGGCAGCACGGCCCAGCCCCCCGCCGACAGCCCCAGGCCCCCCCGAGCCCACCGAGGGCCCACCGTAGCTCACCCACAGCAGCGCCTCACCAAGAGCCCGAGAGCACCAAGGACCCCCGGGGGGGCGCCCGGACCGAAACTGCACCTGGCCGAGGCCTGCCGACACGGGCGCGCCGCCCCGCGGAGACCCACTCGGGCCCCATGGCCACGAGGGCCACGCCACGCCTCCCTCGAGGGGTCATGGCCACACCCGGGAGAGTCCGTCCTGGCCGCCACGTGCCCCCCCCCCCCATTCGGACCAAGGCTCCACGCCGAGAAAGGTCCAAGGGCGAGGGGCAACGGACCGCCAAAGACAACCCCCCCCCTGGGCGGGGTCACGTTGTTCCATGCACTCCACTCTGGCCCTCCCGCCCCCTTACTTGCGCACAGACGAAGGGGTCGCCGCCCTCTGTGTGCAGGGCGACCGCCAGGTTCTTTGTCACTTGTGTTCAACAACGTGTTATCGATAGGCGGTCGCCCTGCTTAATTGACATCTGCCCAAAGTGTCTGGGCCAGTACTGCAAAACGCTGCTGCTGGGGGGCGTCAAACACGCAGTGCAGCAGTACTTTCACGCCCTCAGCGATATAGATTATCGCAATCTGCGCGTCTCGCCAGCGCCCTATCTGGAGGGTCGCTGGCATGTTCTGAAACAGACGGTAGACATGCGTGGCGCCCCCTCGCCTGAGGGAGTACGGGCGAAAGCCATGATGGCGAACTCCCATGCCGTCCAAGAGGCTGTCGGAGACCAGCCTGAAGTTGGGCACGGACCCGTGCAGCACCTGATCTCCTGGTTGCAGGTGGCCCAGCAAGTGTTCACAAAAACGAGCCACGCCTCGGTCTGCAATGACGACTGACTCTTCGACGTGCCGCCGCAGCCCGCTCTTTGTCATCGGCGAAAGGATCAACGCACTCGAGCGATCCAGCGAGACCTGGATCTGGCAGCGGCACAAGGTGACCATCTCTGTGGCCCTCAAGAAGCCGCTGGATCCGATGATCAGCCGCAGTGCAATGTCGCTGCGGCACCAGTACCTCGCAACACAGGCCATCGCTAGGAGAAGATTGAGCGGCAACGGTGGCACGCGACGCGGCAGCTCGATGCGCCGCCAAGCCCCGAACAAGTTCCAGGAGGCTGGCAAAATGCGACGGCGCCGAAGCAGAAACTGCAGCCCTGAGAGCGCATCTGCAGCTTCGTTGGCACCATGACCACCCGACCATGAAAGTCGAGATAGTCGGCGTTGGCGCTCATTCGCTCGCTTCTGAAGGCGAGCCACTGAGAAAAGTTCGCAACTGCAGCGCGGTACCTCTGAAGAGTCACTGGCTGAATCAGTGTGTGGGGAAGGAGCCCGACCTGCCGTCGAGCGTCTCTGCGGTCTTGCTGGCTGGCCAGGGCCACGAATCTCCGCGGGCGTCGGCTAACCCCGATCCTCTTCGTCACCGACCCCGCGCGAAGGAGCATCCGCTGGGTTGCGACCCGTCTCCGAATATCCTTATGTCGGCCTACACAAACTGGCCAGCACTAACACGCATATCCACATCACCACCACATTCAGCACATGCGAGGAGGACCCCCCTTCGCCACGACTCCGACACCGACTTTACTATCCATCCGATGCGCAAAACGAGCGCGAGGCGCCGGGCCTGCCGCAGACGCCACTGCAGCGCCCCCAGGCAGCTCCGCACCTCCAAGTCTGCGATGCGCGGGGGGCGGGCAGAGCGCCACGATGCCACAGTCCGCCACGCCCAGCGGGCTGCCGACACTGGGCGCCCGGGCCAGGCGAGCGGAAACATGCTCTCCAGAGCGTCGAGACGCACGTCACTCCCACGTGTCTCCGCCCTCCTCGCCAGCCCCTCGACCAGCACCACCGACGGGTCCATCACGGCGTCGCAACTCAGCAGATCCCGCTGTCTGACCAGGACGCCCTTGCCCCTGCTGTCGCACTCGACCTCGCCCTCGGCCGCCGTCTGCTCCCCGTCATCGTGCCCGCGGAGGTCGCTCTCCACGACCGCGTCGCCCTCCGCGATGGCGCAGGCGCCCCCAGTGAACCTCATGGTCTCCACGGTCGGCACCTCCTGGAGGCACCCCGCGAACACGGCCCAGTGCGCCATCAGCCAGGTGAGCACGCCGCACTGGAAGGAGTTGCCCAGGAGGGCGCAGAGGCACTGCTCGAGGCCCTCGAGGTCTTTCCTCGCCCTCGCAGGCCGCGCCGTCACCGCGCGGCGCCGGGGGAAGTCGAGCAGGAGCTCACGCTCGATGGGCGTCTGGCACCCGCAACTCCCCACTGGGCTCCACCATGCAGTTGGCCTCCATGTACTGGTAGGAAGGGTAGCAGTGCTCGCCCGCCTGCTATCGCTTGAGCACGCCCGCGCCACACTGCTCGACGCGCGTGGGAGCCGAGCCAGGCACGCGACGCGTCACGCACCTCAGGAAGGCGGGGGGCCGCCCGCCCTCGCGACCACCGGCAGGCCAGCGCACCTCAGGGCGCAACCATCTGGCATGAGACTGGGGCCCCCCGAGGCACCACGCGCACCCCCCCCGCGCCCTGGCCTCATCTCGGCGCGCTGCCATGGCACCATCACGCGCTGGTCAACCCAGTAGACCCGGTCGCGGCGGCAATGGGAGAGCACAGCGCCGTCTATGAACACGGGCCCCAGCCCAGCCCGGATGACGTCGCATCGAGCGGCTCCTCACCCATCGACGCGACGTTCTCGATGATCCTGAATATGCGGCAGTCCTCGCCCACAACATCCAAGGCCAGGCGCGCGACACGGTGGATCTCGAAGAACAGGCGAAAGCGGCTGCCGGCAAGCCCCTTCCGACCAGCCCGCACAATCGACAAGTCGGTACAAGGGGGGCCCGCGGTCACCGGCACCCACTTGGCGACGGGCGCTCGCTCTCTCACCCGCTCCAAGCACGCGCGGGCGATGTTGGCGACGTCGCCGAGCTCCATCACGTCGGGCCAGCTGTAGCGCACGACCCGCGCCGCCTCCTCGTCAATCTCGCTCGTGGCAAAGACCGCAAAGACCGCCACCGACAAGCCCAAGAGGTCCAAGGCCCTGCGGCCTCCTCCGATCCCGTCAAAGAGCGACAGGAGGATGCCCCCACCATTTAGACGAGTCGAATGGCCACGCTGAGCTGCGCGAGCCGCCGCCACGCCGCGCGGCAGGAGCCTGACTGAGCGGCGCACCGCCCCTCGCCATGGGCTCGCACCCCGATGATGGGCACCCGCAAGTCGCAACGCGCCAAGGGCATGAGGCACAACGCGCTCACGAGCTCACGTCGAACTGCGTCGGGAAGAGCCCCCCCGCCGCGCACGCGCACCAAAAACTTCCAGAACTCACTAAAGCAGGTCATGGTCTCGCGACGGCACAGCATCATCCGCACCCAGCGCCCTGCCAGCACCTGCATCCACTTCTGCGTGACACGCGGCCGCCTCAGGGCATGGAGCGTCAGTGCGACCACCTTTCGGCGGAACTCGCCTGGCGGCCCGATCGCGCCCAGCTCGCCGTTCACGAAGTGACCCAGCGCGGTCGCCCTGGACTCTCGGCTCTCTGACCACGGCCTTGGCCTCGCTCACGGGGACGCCGACTGCCCCATGCCGCCCCAGGGCCGCCCGCGTGGCCTCGGGCCGCCCCGCCAGCTTGAGCATCTCCTCTCCGCGGCGGGACCGACCTCCAGCATGTCCAGAATGTCGATGTACACCTGCCACACGAGCCAACATTGGTTCTCGGTCCGAACGGGCCGCGCCTCGCCATCTGACTCAGGGGCGCACATCTCGCCCCAGAGCTTGATGACGTCGTCGCCGTGGCACTCCTGACTCTCTCGGCAGCGGCAGAGCAGCCGACATCCAGTCAGCTCTGGGACCATATCCACCAGCTGTTGCTGAGACCGCAGCCACATCCCGAACTTCGCAAGAACCTCGCGACGGGCCCCGTCCACCTTCAGCCGGAAAGGGTTACCCCGCACCGACGCCTCGAGCTCCAGGCGCTGGCTGCCACGTCCGATGTAGACGCCACACCACCCCGCCAGCGGCGGCGAGCCCACCCGGCCACGCCGCGGCCGCCCCGCTGACGCAGCTGGCCCCTGGCCGCTCTGAAGTCTGCGGGGGCTGCTGAACTCGATCGGGCTGGAGACGACAGCGGGCCCACCTGGCACCGACACGTCGTCTCGCACGTCCTCGCAAACAAGCCCTGGGTCGGCTGGCCCACCTGGCCGCGCGCGACTCCGAGGGGGCGGCCGAATGTCGGGCGACGCCGCAGCTGAGACGGCGGCGGGCCCACCTGGCACCAACGCGCCGCATCGACCAAGAACAGGTACGTCGCGACGAAGCTCACGGTCTGCAGGGAGAGCTGGCACATCAGCCCGCCCGCGCCGCAAGAGATATCGGTGAACATGTCGGATCACCCCCGTCGCCGAGACCCAGCCCATCGGGGCCACCGTGGAAGTAGTCTGATCCCTCGCCTGACAGCCCCAGCGCCTTGCGCCGAACTGGAAGCGACAAGGCGAAGTAGGGCCTCCAGGCTGGCGGGAGGCGGTAGACGTAGAAGCAGCACTTGAGGCCCTCCGACAACACGGCGAGAACCTCCTCTGACCTGAGCGCCACACTGCGCCACTTCTCTGACGACGGAAGCAGCGGCATGCCTCCCTGAATCACCTTCTGAATCGCGTTCGAAGGGATCATGTTCATGACGAGCCTCTGGGCGCCCTCGCCGCGCTTGCAGCCACTCTTATGCACGCCGAACATGCCCCCCAATATCTCCTTGCCTTTGAAGACAGCCACCTCCTTCAAGCTGATGGGCTCGAGGATCCCCCTCTCGACCAGCACCCCGGCGATGCGGCCCCACTCCGAGGCGGGCGCCCAGACTCGGGGAGCCCTCGGCATCACCTCCACGTCGTCCTCCGCCTGCAGGACGCGGCTCGGGCTCAGCAGCGCCCGGCGCACCCGGCCCTCGCAGACCCTGAGCACGTCCACCGACGAAGCCGCTGACACAGGGGGGGGCGCCTCGACATGCCGCTCCAGGTTCAAGGGCTCGGACAGGTAGACCTCTCCCCCTGTGTAGCTGACGGCGGGGGCCTTCATCTCGGCCCCCCAACCGACCGTCGGCAAGTCGCCGCCGCGCTGATCCAGGAAGACCTGTACCTCCTCAGCAAGAAGCCGCGCGGCGGATGTCCGCCGCGCCGCGGGTCTCCTCGCGCTCGGCGCCAGACGGGGAGCACGCCCGCACTGCGCGTAGTGGAAATTGAGACCCGCGATGACCAGGGAGAGCCAGTCGTTCAGCTCCGGCCAAGCCTGCACCAGATTTCTCACCAGCACCTCCACGGCGCAACACAAGCACTTCGCGCACTTCACCAGGCGGAAGAGGAAGAAGGTTACATCTTCTCCGCCTGGACGGCCGCGCGGGAAAAACAACCGCCTCGAGCTCGTCCGTCTCGCTCTCGAGCTCCACCTGATTCACGCACACATCCTCATCACAACATAGAGCTGGCTGATGCGGGTACAAGATATCACGAAACTGGCCCCCCAAGGCATGCAAGCTGCTGACTGTCACCTCGCGATCTCCTGGGAAATCGAAATGTTCCTGATCCTGCATCCCACAATGGCCCCCCCCCGCCACGCCTGCCAACTCTGACGCGAGGCGCGTCGGCGCCGGCGGGCCGCCGCGCGCCGGCTGCGCCGTCGGGCGCGCTGGCGCCACGGGGCAAAGCAGGGGGCGCCGCCTCGCCGCCCCTGCCAGCGCCGTCGCCCAGCACGCGGTCGCGGGGGGGGGCAAGCACGTCAGCACCGCCGTTAGACACACTGACGCGCTCGGCCCCTGCGAGGCTGCAGGCGCCCAACCACGCCTCCTCTCCAGCCTCCGTCACGGCCGACTCCCAGCTATCGTCCGTGTCCGAACTCACCTCTCCAGAGAAGCCGGCTTCCTCCTTCTCGCCGGTGGCGTCGAGCTCCTCGCTCACGCCCTCTTGCCCTTGGAGCCCTTCTTGCCGCCCGTGGGCCCCTTGGACTCCTTCTCCGACCTGCCCTTGCCCTTCGCCGTGTCCCTGTTCTTGCCCTTGCCCTGCTTCACCTTGTCGAGGAAGCTCCGAGCGCCCGCGGCCACTCGACCTGCCCCTGCACCTGAGCTGGCCAAGGCGGGCCTGCGCCACGAGGGCCCGTCGCCTCTCTCGTCGGGCAGGAACTGCACGCGGCGCACAGGGCTGGGCTGCCGCGGTGGAGTCGGGCTCCGCGACGAGACCAGCTGAGGCGCGCCCGGGCCCCCCCCCGTCGGCGAGCCGCCCCGAGGAGCGGGGGCCCAAGGGGGGCTGCGGCCAGACTCGGAGCCGCCCCCCCCCCTCCGGCGCGGCGCGGCGGGCCCTCCAGCTGCCTCGCGACCTGGGCCGCCGCGGACCACGCGCCCGCCTCGTGTTCCTGCCTCCTGGCCGCCAGCCTCCTCGCCACCGTGCCTGCGCGGCGGCGCCTCCTCTTGGCTGCCTGTGAACTTTGAGAACCCTTTGCGATGGCTGTCGGCGACGCCCTGGGCGACGGCGCCCCGTCGCTTGGCCTCTGAGGGGGGGGCGGCGTCACTCCTGAGCCCCCCCCCATCGGCCAAACCCCTAGGGGGGCTTGCCCGCCTTCTTGCCCGCGGCCGCCAGGCGCTGCGACAGCCTCGCCTGGTCCTCGAAGGCACCGACGGCATCGCGCACCTCGCTGGCCCGCGCCAGGCTGGCGTTCACGTCGGTCACGATCTCCAGATGCCGCGCCACTGCCCAGTGGCCGCCCTTGTGCGCCTGCCCGATGGCCATGAGCCTCTGCATCACCATGTCGCCCAGTTCTGGGAAGCGACCTGCCAGCAGCGCTCCTAGGCACTCCCCGATCATTATCATCTCCTTGGCGTTCCTCACACCCATCGTGCGAGGCGGGCGCCGACCGTGACACACCGAGGTGTCGCGCGCCACCATCGCCGCCATGCCATTCGGGCCCTCCTCAGTGCCTGTCCCCACCCCTCGGCGCCAACAGCTGCTTGATCTGCTCCAGGCCCGACGCAAGGAGTGCACCTGGCGCCGATCGGCTCACAGACTGCATGCGGCGACCTGCGCCAGAAGGAAGGGCGCCGCGAAAACTTTCAGACGAGTCACCGGAATCCTCTTTGTTGTTCTTCCGACGTTACTTCTTCCCGGGCCCGCCGCGACCGTCCAAGTGCTGTTCGGCCCGAGACGCCGGGAGTGACCCAGTGTCTCGTTTCTGGGCGAGACGATGCCGCGGCCTGCCCAGCTTCTCCCTATGCTTTCTAGCGTCGAGGTCGCTCCAGCCAGCTGCTCCGTCGCCATCGCCCGGGGCAGCAGCGCCTCCCCCTGCGGCACTCACCCCTCCAGGGGGGGCCGCCAGGGCCACCGCGTCTGCCGCTGCCTTGGGCGCGGCCGCCCCAGGCACCCCCCCGGACAGCCCTGCGCCGAAAGACCGACGGAGGGACCACACGGAAGGTGTCCACGTGCACGACTTGGCGCCCTGGCCACATGTCCTGCTGGCTGCAAATCACCGCGGGGCGGCCCCCGCACAGGTGGAAAACTACCTGACCCATGCCGAACAGCCCCTGGAGCATGGGCTCGTAGAGCGGCACACCCGTCGACGCGATCTGGCACCCCACGAACATGCCGACGGCGTCGGGAGGCCAGCCCCCTCTCACGGCGAACTTCGCGGCGCCGACGGGCGAGCCACCACTGTCGAAAAGCACGCCCTCGACCTCACAGCCGGGATGCATTCCGAGCCCCCCCGGCATCTGAGGCGCTGCAGGCCCATGGACCCACTGCCCCTGGCCCCCCCGCGGCGGCAGCGCCCCTGCTCCCGCAAAGCCTCCGAAGCCCAGCAGCCCGCCGCAGGCGCCACCTATCACGGGGCCCACGGCCTGCGGTGGGGGCCAGCCAGGGATGGGCATGGCCCTCGCGGGCGGCGGCAACGGCGCGCCTCCCGCCGCCCACGGCAAAGGAGGCCCCGCAGGTGGAGGAGGCAGCGGGGGTGGGGCGCCCATCGCACCCGCCGCTGCTGGCGGGACAGGCGCCGCCGCCGCCGCCTTCCGACCCGCCTTGGCCGCCTTGCCCATGCCGCCCATGCCGCCTTTGCCTCTCTCGGCGGCCTTGGGCGCTGCGCCTGCGGCGGGAGGCGGCACTGCCCACGGCGCGGGCGGCGGGGCGGGCACCGCCCCTGGCGGCGCAGCGGGCGGGGGGCCAGCAGCGAAGCCCAAGCCTCCAGCACCCGCGCCCAGCAGACCTCCAGGCCCGCCGGCGGCTGGGCCCGCTGCCGCGGCGGGCGCCCCCACGCCCGGCATGACGCAACCGCGCCGTTCGCGGGCGGCCCGCAGGCCGCCCCCCTCGAAAGCCTCAGCCCCCCTCACCAGCAAAGTGGAGCGGGCCGCTGGTGAGGGGGGCGCTCAAGCCAGAACAGCTACAGACCTAGATGCGGGAACATGTGGGGGCCTCAAAATGGGGGTCACATAACACACGGGGACCGAGATACTATATGTGTGTGAGAGAGACTGTGTGTGTGAGACTGTGTGCATGTGCATGCGTGTGCGCGTGTGCGCGTGTGCGTGTGTGCGTGTGTGCGTGTGTGCGTGTGTGCGTGTGTG
>CAUYUJ010021600.1:134083-136596 GCA_963575745.1 Prorocentrum cordatum | reverse complement strand
GGAGTAGTAGTAGTAGTAGTAGTAGTAGTAGTAGTAGTAGTAGTAGTAGTAGTAGTAGTAGTAGTAGTAGTAGTAGTAGCTTTAGACGTGTATGGTGAGCAAGTGTGCGAGTGCGATGATGACGACGGTAGCGGCGACGACGTCGTCGGCGGAGGCTTGAACGGTGGCCGCCGCGGGGGAATCATTTGTTTCCCATGTGTATTTGGGTGCCAATCCTTCCCGTCATTATACGCGGGTTTTCTAAAGACCGACTGCGGTTACTTCAACCGCTCTCATTGGTTGCTCGTAGTCTCCAGTCTCCACTCGAACCGAGCGCGAGGGGCGAGCTGCCGCCCTTCCTCCACCCTCCATCCTCCCCTCCCCCTCCCGCCCTCATTGCCCCTCTTTGCTCCTCCTCCTCCTCCTGTCCTCCTCGACCTCCTCCTCGTCGTCCTCCTCCTCCTCCTCCTCCTCCTCTTCCTCCCTCCTCGTCCCTCCTCGTCGTTCCTCCCTTCCTCTGCCGCCAACCCCCCTCCCCCTCCCGTCTGGCGCGCGCTGGCGCGCTCCTGGAGGACTCGGCCAAGACCTTGTCTGGCAGCCTCGGCCTCAAGACGGGCGTGCTCAAGTGCTGGGACCCTACGGAGAGCGGGCGCAGCATCGCCCAGCGGCTCCTCCCACCCCAATCCAGAGGGACCGATGCTGTCACCCCGCGCCCATTCTCCCCTTTTTCGGCCTGCCGGGATGCCCTTGTCGCTTCCGCTGTATTCGCCTCGAACTCCTGGTCAGAACGCACTCCGGGAGAAGTCCAGGGAGTAGCGGTGTCGGTGCCTTTGGTTTCCAGGGGGGCAAGCTAGGTGCGTTCGCGCCATGTCTGCCATCCTGCCTCTGCCACCCATCCCTTCCCACTGCGCGGACTTCTTTTTCTACCCGGCGGCTTGGGTGTGGCCTCGTTCCCCCGCGCATGGCCTTGTCTTGTCATGCGTATCAGAACTGGGGCTTCGCAGATCGGACGAGAAAGATGACGTGGCGGATGGGCAGGAAGATGAGCAGTCAGTTCATAACGGGTTATGAGTGTCAGCAGTAGTGGGTGAAGGAGGAGCATGAGAGCCAGGCGAAGTTGGAGGAGGGCAGCGACGAGGACCGACGAGAAACACATCTACGAATCCAACAAATAACGTTAAGGAACTTCGAGAAACGACGAGGAACAACGAGGAACGATGATGAGGAGAAGGAGGGACAGGATGACGTGGTGTCGACAAGGAACGAATCGGATCCAGAAGGCCGTACGGGGACGACGGCGCAAATCTGAACGACTGGAACACCTCGCCGATCTTGAGCTGCGGCCAACGCTGCAGTGGGACACCACGTCTCAAGGACTGAGGAACTTCCGATTAGAAGCAACATATCGGAAGCCAAGTCGGGACAATCCTGCGTAGACACGGTATGTGGAATAGGCGGGGCACGATGTAGTTTCACAGGAGGGGTACCTTTAGTATTAATATTGAGCAAGTGTGGATGCGCAGGCCAGTACGATGGTACACATATGTGTACATGTATGTATGTGTATATGTGTGCAGTCCCCATTGATGATAATGACGAGTGGTCAGGACGCAAGACCCGTGGACGCCAATGTTGGAAGTTCTAAGTGGCGCATGGCAAGCATCCCATGAACGCAAGGGTATCCTAACCGACCCCCGTCAATGCCGAACGGGCGCCTGACCGACAGCGATAACAGCGCATATGGGGAGGTTGGTCAGCAAGACTGGCTAAGGATGGGCCGAACAGGGAAGGCCGCAAGGACACCCTTGGATTTTTGCTCGTCCTATTATCGAGCTTGACTGTATGCATTGTAATATAGTGGTATGTAATGTAATGTTATGCTGGCATCGTTGTGCATTCTTGCTTCTGCTTTGCGCGGGCGAGGTTCAAGCTGAAGCTCTCCCCCCCGCTCACCTTCGTGGTTGCCAATGCCAACAAACCGCGTGTCGTGAACATGGTCGGGGTGTCCAAAGCGGAAGACCTGGAGAAGAAGTTGAAACCGGTGCTTTGCCGCCCTTCAGTGTATCACTTTCGTGCCGGGTGCCCATTCTGGTTTTTGGTGCGAGCTGTTGCCCATTGTCCACTGATTGCTGTCACCTTCCATTGGACTGGTTCTGCGCACACTGGTGTTTGCTGCATGTGTTATACTGCTCCTGGCATTGCCAATGTTACTCCCAGGGCATTTGTACACAGTTTCAACTAAACTGACAAGTTCTCATAGACAAAGACGCCGTCGATGTCAGGACACATCTCCTGGGAGTGTCCAGTGCACGCCATACGAGGGCATGCAATCAGTGGGCCCTCTGGCCTGGTACTCCCGCCTCCACGGCCGAATCACCTTGTTCCCTCTGCCACTGGGCCAACCCGGAAGCACATCTGACCAGCCGCCAGCACCTTCTCGCACTCTAGGCCTCCTAGATGGGGTCCGAGTAGATGGGGTAGGAGGATCGCGCCGCATCGCCGATCTATCGCCGATGCGGCTCCATGCGGAGCCC